>JADLZL010000454.1:0-180973 GCA_015844335.1 Chrysopogon serrulatus | reverse complement strand
TACACGACGTCATATATGCAGATTGCCCTCCCTGACAGTGACACTTCGTCACAAAATATTTACCCGGGTGGTTCAGGTAGCAGACTCAAGATGGTCGGTCAGGTGAAGTCTAGAAAGTCAACAGCAATTGATCGTAATGAACTGAACATTCAAACTTCTCTGCAAATTGCTAAACTTGTTCGTAGTAGCAGATCTGAAATAATCCATCAGTAGCAGACTCAGGATTACAACTTAAAGGCCTTACTATTCAGCAGCACCTCATACATTAGCGAACCATTGCTTAGCTATGACAACCTATAGTGTTCTGAAAAGGGAACATGCACAAAATTTTATGACCAACTGATTTTCAAAGGCTTACACAGAGCACCAGATGCGAGTTTTCAGATATACCACAACTCAGCAGAATAATTATCTTTCAAAATGAAAATCTGAAACAAAGTAACATAATAACACTAGATTATCTTGTATGCATGTTTAACCATTTCATCAGTGTGTGGTCTAAGACACTATGACAACCCAATCAAATATCAAAGCACAAATAAAGTATGGTATTCCATTGCCAAGTATACTCTATCGCAACAAAAAAAAGGTCTCTGGCAATTTCTATGGGTGAAGAGAACGATTAAATAATTACAGCATGCCTAATTCTTCAAAAACCAGAAAGGATTAACTAAGTAAACATATATGAGATGTAAACACGTAGGTTACCAGATAAGCAAGGACTAGTTCATTACTAGGGACATAGAAGCTCAAATGTCAATATGCCAACATCTGTGCCTACAGATGTGACACCCACAATCTCAGAACAACTCATATAGATTTGTTAACAGGTTTGGCGATGGGATGGGCATCACAGTCTCCAGATATATGACCCTGACCTGTACCCATTCTGCAACTCCCTCTGTATTCGCCATCCTCGACCACAAACAAAGGCTGGAATGCGGCCTATATATCTTCACACAGCTCATGTCTTTTTGAGACATCAATTTTCTCCACCAATTTTTTATACAGTGAAACATTTCAAGTCCATACCTGTTAAAGATGTTCTTGCACCTAATCACAAACAACAACCACTTCCTGCTGATTTCTATCGTCCGGGAAACGTACGTGTAAATTTTTTTTAAAAAGAATTCGAATAAACGTACGTGCAGATTGAGTGAAAAAAAAAAAAACCAGCGATGAAATGTGCTAATGCAGCCTACCGGTGGAACCAAATATACTAGCAAACATGAAGGAATTGCATATATGAACTCCTTCCAAAACTTATCCAAGCTCATGACGCTCTAGATGGTGCCCAGTGTCCCCTTTTCCCTATCAAAAATAGAATAATAAGAAGCAAATGTTACATGATGTCATAAGTTTGTCCATCCTGACAATTCCTTACCAAGTATTTACCTAGAATCCCAGATGATAACTGGAAAATGTTAAAGAAAAAAAAATAATGGCATGATTTCCGGGTTAACATTTTTCTTTCATCCCCAACTCTAGCTTTAGCACATCTCCCATGTTTTCAGGCAGGAGAGAATAACAAAAATTGAGCACTGAATTCAACAGCTACAGCAGAAACAAAAGCTGCTTCATACAGCAGCATAACCACCTTTCATCGATTCATGTATGCTGAGTCATCAATTTTCTGAGTTTCTGGTAAATAAATCATCTAGAGCTCTATTTGTTATATTCAAAACGATGGTCTTGTGCTGAAACGACACTGGTAACCGAGATACAATTTCCCATTGATATGGTCAGGATAATTCAAGACAACCACAATTCATCACAATGACTCGAACCTTCAAACTTGTTGATGGGTAGTAGCTCTGAAATTAGCGAAATATACCAACAGAGACACCAATTATTTCCTTCATATTTTTACTTGTAAAACATCTGAATTCCATACTTGTTAAAAGGTGTTCTTGCATTTACTGACAAGCAACAACCACACTCTGTTGAAATTAAATTAAGAGTAGGATTTTTGTAAGTGCTATGTCTGGATAAGTCTACCAGTGCTACTTGACACAAAACCAACTCTGAATCTCCTATATTGATTCTGATGAAAGAACAACGACACAAAGTAAAAATAGTACAAATAGTCTTAGTTTTAAGTAGCTGAAACGCACAATAAGCAGACAGTAAATTAAATATGCCTACACATTACACTGATATAATTTTTTTTTTGTCTAGATGATCAAGACAGCTTCAACAATAACAGCAAGCAATCATAATGACTTGTGCAGCATTCATACTTAAGCTGTTCACAGAAAATAAACAACTTCACAGTAGCAGCTTTGCTGGTCAGCATCAGCAGCGGTACTTCCATGTGCCACATCAGAGATCAGCGGGTGGCCCTTGCAATGGCAATCTACAACGATCTGAAAAATTAAATGCACAACACATATAAGCAACTTCCAACTCAGCACTTGTAATTTCAAAGATTTAAGTACAGTAAGCTCCAGATAGAAGCTTAAGATATGCAAGAAATTAAGAGTTAATTTTCTTTTAAGAAAATCTTAAACAAGGTAGCATGGCAATGCTAGATCATCAGATTTGTAAGAGTACACCGATACAATATGGCATGGACCTTAACAAGCCGGACTGAAGAATCAAGATTATGTGTGCCTTTTCAGTGCCATATATATATTTTGTTCGCTCTAAAACATATATATGGAACTAGTAGTCATTCACAAGGCAGAACCAACTAATAACAAAGCGAACATATGGAAGCTGACAAAGAAAGAAGTCCAAAGTATAAGCAGGGACAAGTACAATACCAGGAGTGTAGAAGCCCATGTGGGGTAGGATGCATAACAAAGGGTTATTAAGATTGTGAGTTTTCCTCACTCGCTCTGACTTGAGCTCGATCATAAACATCCCAACAAGTGTGCTGACGAAGATGACACCCACACCCTCAGCGAAGCCAACCACAGATGCTCCATTACTCGGATTTGCCATAGGCATGGTTTTCTCCAGATCAATGACCCTGCACTGTACCCACTCTGCAGTTTTCTCTGAACTCACCCTTCTGGACCACAGATAAAGACTGGAATGCTTGATGTTGGCGAGCCCAAGAGAACAGTCCTCCATCACCATGAGGGTGACCCGACCTAGCTGCCGTGCCGATGGCGGGGGATTAACCAGAGACAAGCAATTCTTTCCCCAGTCATACTTGATAATTCCAGTATTCCTCGATAGAATAAAGTAGATAGCACCTACAATAAGGGCACCACGCCCGTAGGTTTTGCGCTCAATGATGCCTTGCAGTGTGGGTGCCTCACTCCATGCGCCTGTCTCCGACGAATAAAATTGTGCTGACATTGTACCAGCTGAGACATCTCTGGCCATTAAGACCACACAGAAGGGGCCGCCGTGGCAGTCGAGGTGTTTGCAGCCAACAGCAGCGCAGAACACCACAGCAGCGCAGACGTGGCCGATCCCACCGTGCCTGATTTCCAGCTGGGGCAGGCGATCGCGGACGACGCCCGTAACAGGGTCACAGACAAGGTAATACATACGCCAGTCTTCAACCATGGCGATGAGGACGCGGCCGTGGCGGCAATCGATGGGCGGCCCACGGCGGGCGTCGGGCGCCGGAAGAGGGAACGCGGGCACTGCTCGGGTGGGGACGAGGCGGAAAGAGCAGCTTCCGTCGATTTTCTGGGTCGTGTCGATGAGGCCGAGGAGAGGAGGGGTTCCGTGGAAGGCGCGGTACCGGCGGAGGAACGCGGGGTCGGAGATGGTGCGGAGCCATGGCTTGCAGACGAGGGCCGCGTGGAATAGGCACTCGGGCTCATCCGGCGGGAGGCGGAGGAGGATCTCGGAGATGACATCGCCGACCAGCTCCCTCAGCGGCGGCGACGGCACCATGGCTTACACGTGGAGGCGTGGTTGGCGGAGCAATCCGAGCACCTAGGGTTTGGAGTGGGGAATTGGCCGATTGGAGAGGAGTGAACACTGAACAGTGAAGGAGAAGAAGAAGAGTGAGGGAGAATGCGAGATTAGGCTCAGCAATCGGCCCATTTCTAATTCTATCCTCTGGGCTCCGGCCCACAATCTAATGCACGACAAACAATTCACAAAGTGTGCAGATTGAAACCCCCACATTGACGTAGCCATCCTGATACTTCCTCGCCAAATATTTACCCTCGGATGGTAACTGGAAAATGTTAAGTAAAATTAAAGGCACGATTTTCAGGTTAACCTTTTTTTTCATTCCCCACTCTAGCTTGATCACATCTTCATGTTTGCAAGCAAGAGAAAATAACAAAAATCTGAATACTGAATGAATTCAATAGCAACAGCTGAAACAAGATCTGCTTCATGTACACTGACTGACTGAGCCATCCATCATCTGAGTTCCGTACATGACCATACCTGTTAAAAGTTGTTCTTCATAATATTCACGAGGACGGTCCTGTGCTGGAACAAAACTAAAACTTTAATCTTCACATGACAACCCTGTTTGAAAACTTGAAACTAAAAACGAATGCCAACGTTACTGTTCAGGAAAGGAATGAACCTAACATGCCCAAAGTATTAAAAAATTGTGGCCGAGATACAGTTTTCCATTGATATTATTGACATGGTCAGGATATAATTCAACAAAGGCAACCACATTTCATCATACTGACTTGAACCATCGAACCCTTTGATGGTAGTAGCTCTGAAATTAATGATATGTACCAACAGCGGCACACTCAAGCTCAAGATGACGTAATAATTTTACATTTTGCAGTTTAACACTGTTCATTGGCACCTCAGAGGCTCAGAGATCGGCGAATCCTTGCCAGTGTAGATTCAAAACCAACTGCCTAACTCAACTTTTACAGATTGATGAGCTACTAGTACTGGTTCTAAGGGTTTACACTGAGCATGCAGGTATACCACAAATCAACATATTAATTATCTTTTAAATAAAAATTTCTGAAACAAGGTATGAGAACAATGCCATATCATCAAGCATGCATATTTAACAATTCCATCAGCATGTGTGAGACCGTGACAAGTCAAATCTCAGAACACAAATAACAGCCTGTTTCCCAATGCCAAGTATTCAGTTGGCTCAAGCTCATAAAATGGTCTCTGGTAATCTCTATAGGTGGTGAATCTAAAAATTAAATAGCAAGCCTAATTGTTCAGAAACCAGAAAGGATTAACCGAGTAAAGATATAGGAGCTATAAGATGCAGGTTAAGAGTACCAGGGGTGTGGAGGCTCATGTAGGGTAAGAAATTATAGTAGACCCCAGGTTGGCTACCTTTCTAACTTGCCCAAACTTGAGCTCAAAAGTGATGGCAATGGGCATCACTCTCTCCAAATAGATGGCCCTGACATGTTAGCCCTTCCTTGACCATAAATAATAACCAGGATGCAACCTAAATCTCCATGCAGCTCATGTCACTTTGAGACATCTATTGTTTTCCACCATATTTTAACTAGTAAACCATTTGAATCCCAATACCTGTTAAAAGATGTTCTTGCATTCACTGACAAACAACCACAACGCTCTGTTGAAAGTAAATTAAGAGTAGGATATTTGGATTTCTAGTGGTATGTCTGAAAAAGTCTACCAGTGCCACTTGACACAGAACTAACTCAGAAACTCGCACTGCTTCACAAGACAGGACAATGACATAAAATACACAGAGTTTTAGTTTTAAGTAGCTGAATCACACATTAAGCTGACAGTAAATGAAATATGCCTAACATATTACACTGACATACTACTTCAGTCTATATATCAGGACAGCTTCAACAATAACCGCAAGTGATCATAATGACTTGTGCAGCATTCGTACTTAAACAACTTCACAGCAGCAGCTTTGCTGGTCAGCATCAGCAGAAGATTCAAGATGATAATGGATCATCTATTCTGAAAGGTCTTACTTCCATGTGGCACCATCAGAGATCAGTGGGTCCTCCTCGCAATGGCAATTTACAACGATCTGAAAAATTAAAATGCACAACACATGTAATTCCAAAGATTTAACTATGGTAAGCTCCAGATAGAAGCTTCTATATGCAACAAATTAACAGTATATTTTCTTTAAAAAAAATCTGAAACAACTTAGCATGACAATACTAGATCAACAGATTTGTAAGCATACACCAATATAATGGCATGGTCTTTAGCAAGCCACACTGAAGTAGGCTTGCCTTCTCTGTACCATATATTCCATTAGGTCTAATACATTCAAATTGGCGAAGTGTGCTTGCATTGCAACTAGTAGTTCATTCACAGGCCAGAACCATAGCAAACAAATGGAAGCTGCAAATAAAGACAAAGGGCTAGCACAATACCAGGAGCGTAGAAGCTCATGTAGGGTAGAACGCATATCCTACACCTAGGCTCGCCAACCTTTTTCACTTGCCCTGAGTTGAGCTCAATCATGAATAATCCAACATCTGTGTCGATGAAGATAACACCGACACGTACTGCAAAGCCAAACACAGATGCTCCATCACTGGGATTCGCCATAGGCATCATTTTCTCCAGATCAATGACCCTGCACTGTACCCACTCTGCATTTTCCACTGAACTCACCGCCCTTGACCATAGATATAGACTGGAATGCCGAATGGCAGCAAGCCCCAGAGAACTATCCTCAATCACCGTCAGGGCAACCTCGCTGTTGTGCATTGCTAATGGTGGGGGCTCAACCACAGCTAGGCAATTCTTCCCCAAATCATATTTGACAATTCCAGTATCCGGCCCAAACGGGAAGTAGATTCCCTCTCCGAGAAGGGCGCCACGACCATAGGGTTGAGCGATCATGCCAATGTGAAGTGCTGCGGGCGCGCTCCAAGAGCCCATCTCTGATGAGTACGTGGTCGCAAACATGTCGTGAGAGTGAAAGTGGCAGAACATCAAGATCACATAGAAGGGACCACCGTGGCAGTCAAGGTGTTGGCAGCCGGTGACGGCGCAGAGCATCGCGGCGGCGCAGTCGATAGGCATCCTGATTTCGGCATCCGGGTAGGGCACGCGATGGTGGTCACCTGTAATGGGGTCACAGACAAGGTAATGCAAATCCACCTCCCCCATCTCCCGGATCAGGACGCGGCCGTGGCGGCAGTCGAGAGGAAACGCGGAGCAGGCGTCGGAGACCGGAATGGGGAAGGCGGGCACTGCCGTGGTGGTGGCGACGAAGCGGGGAACCCGGTCGATTCGTGGGGCCATGTCGACGAACCCTAGGAGGGGAGCGGCTCCGTGGAAGGCGCGGTAGCGGCGGAGGAAGGCGGGGCCGGAGATGGTGCGGAGCCACGGCTTGCAGACGAGGGCGGCGCGGAAGAGCCACTTGGGCTCGTCCGGCGGGAGGCGGAGCAGGATCTCCGGGATGACGTCGTCGACCAGCTCCCGCGGCGGCGGCGGCGCCGCCGCCATGGCCGCCGCCATGGCGTGGAGTCAGTTCAGTGGTCAGCCGATGCGATGCTAGGCCGAGGGTTGGAGATGGAGAGAGCGAGTGATGGGCTCAGTCCGTTCGTCCCTCGTCCATAAGTATGTGTTACCTAATTGAAGGCCCCCTGATGACTAGCATCTAGCAAGCGGCCCATTTTTCATTTTTCTCAAAAAAGAAAGCCCATAAGTATGTGTTACCTGTTTGCTTTTTCCCTCAAACTGGGGCAAGTTTTTTTTACAAAATGTCATATACTGCATTCAGCTTCCACTTGCTGACGCTTCCTCACCAAATACTTACCTGGATGGAAAAAGGTAATAAGAAAAAAAATATTTCAGCGTCAACTACTTTCATCTCAAACCCCTTTTAGCTTAAAACCTCCATGCTTCATCAAATACAGCATTCAATCGATGACGCTGCTGTGAAAAGGAGCATTACCAATGGCAGGACGTTAGCACCCATGTTTCTGTTCCCATTTTCGATTTCTGAAAATGGAAGAACTTGACGTATTATTTAACACGTGGAAACGAGAACATTCGTGTTTTCGAAACGCAGACGTTCCCGGAACATGGAACACAGGCTACTAAGGGCAGGACCAAGTGGGTTTGAAAACCATGCATGAGTGAGAGCTAAATAGTTGAATAACCAAAGAAGAAACAAGTGCTTCATATAACAGCATAGCCTTGATGCAGCTCATGTAACACACAACCCATTTTTTTCTAATTATTATTTTTATATAAAACATCAGGATTAATTCCTGGGTTTCATACCTGTCTGTTAGAGTATCTTTGTGTGTTCCCAATTGTATGTCCAAAATGTCTGAAAGTGCTACTTAACCATATATTATTGAGCTCAAAAGTGAATATGCCAATATCTATGCCCACACGCCCTGTTCGGCTGGGCTGGTCTGGCTTGTCTGGTCGGCGGCCGGCTCCTTCTCCCTCTCAGTCCGGCACTGTACACACAACCAGCCGAGCACTGTGCACACAGCTGGCAGCAGCCAGATATTCACCAGCGAACACGGCGACCGAGGTGACACACACAATATCCGAGAAACCACTCAATATATGGTCTCTTAACAGGGTTGGCCATGTGCATCACTGTCTCTAGATAGATGGCCCTGACAGATTCACCTTCCTTGAACACAAATATGACTAGGATGCAACCTACATCTCGATGCAGCTCATGTCACTTTGAGTACTAGTAAAACATATGAATATTCCATAACTTTTAAAAGATGTTCTAGCATTTACTGACAAAGCACCGCACTCTTGAAAGTAAATTAAGAGTAGGATAATTGTATTCAGTATTCACTGTTTCCAGTGTTATGTCCGGAAAAAGTCTACCAGTGCTACTTGATACAAAACTAACTCTGTATCTCACATTGATTTTCATGAAAGGATAGCGACATAAAGTACAGACTTTTAGTTTTAAGTAGCGGGATCGCGCATTAAGCAGATAGTAAATGAAATATGCCTTAGCATATCACACTGATATACTACTTTCATCTATATGATCAGATCATAATGACTTGGCATTCGTACTTAAACTATATTCACAAAAAATAAACAAGTTGAATGTAACAGTTTTGCTAGTCAGCATCAGCTGCAGACTCAAGATGATAGATCGACTATTCTGAAAAGGTCTTGCTTCCATGATGCCCATCAGAGATCAGTGGGTCCTCCTAGAGATGACAATCTACAACGATCTGAAACATTAAAATGCACAACAATCATAACCAACTTCGGACTGAGCACTTGTAATTCCAATGATTTAAACTACAGTAAGCTCCAGATAGTAGCTTCTATGTGCAAGAAATTAACAGTGATTTTTCTTTTTAGAAAATCTGGAACGAGGTAGCATGGCAATACTAGATCAACAGATTCGTAAGCGTACACCAATACAATAACATGGTCATGAACAAGCCGGACTGAAGAATCCAGATTTGGTTTGCCTTTTCAGTGCCATATATATATATATTATGTTTGTTCTAATACATCCAATTTGCCAAAGTGTGCTTTCATTGCAACTAGTAGTAGTTCATATACAAGCCAAAATCAGCTACCTAAGCAAACATATGGAAGCAGCAAGTAAAGATAGAAGGCCAAAACATAAGCGAGGGCTAGTACAATACCAGGAGTGTAGAAACACATGTAGGGTAGAACGGTTATGTTACGCCTAGGCTTGCCAATCCTTTTCACTCTCCCTGATTTGAGCCCCATCATGAATAATCCAACACCTGTGGTCATGAAGATGACATCCACACCCTCCGCGAAGCCAACCACTTGTGCTCTGTCTCTGGGATTCGCCATAGGCATCATTTTCTCCAGATCAAGGACCCTGCACTGTACCCATTCTGCATTTTCCTCTGAACTCACCCTTCTTGACCACAGATGAAGACTGGTATGCTCAATGCCAGCGAGCCCAAGAGAAGAGTCCTCCATCACCATGAGGGTAACCCCACCTTTGTACGCAGCCGACGGTGGAGGATTAACCACAGACAAGCAATTCCTCCGCCAATCATACTTGGCAATTCCAGCATTCCCTGAAAGCATGAAGAAGATCTCATCTCCGATGAGCGCACCACGGCCATAAGCTTTATTATCATGAATGCCTTCCAGTGCCAGAACGCCTTCCAGCGCGGCTGGCGAGCTCCACGCGCCCATCTCCGACGAGTAAACGGTCGCTGACATGGTACGAGCTAACAACCAGTTGCGGAACATGAAAACGACGCAGAAGGGACCGCCGTGGCAGTCAAGGTGTCGGCAGCCGGTGACGGCGCAGAAGATCGCGGCGGCGTCGTGGATCAGACACTGGGTTCCGACGTCCGAGCGGGGCACACGACGGTGGCGGTCGCCCGTGACGGGGTCGCAGACAAGGTAATGATCACAGCCGTTCTCGATCGTCCGGATCAGGGCGCGGCCGTGGCGGCAGTCGAGCGGGCACGCGGAGACGGTGCCCCACGCGGAGACGGCGTCGAGCGCCGGGATGGGGAAGGAGAAGGCGGGCACGGCCGTGGTGGCGACGAAGCGCGGAACCCGGTCGACTAGTGGGTCCCTGTCGATGAGCCCGAGGAGGGAAGCGGCTCCGTGGAAGGCGCGGTACCGGTGGAGGAAGGCGGGGTCGGTGATGGTGCGGAGCCACGGCTTGCAGGTGAGCGCCGCGCGGAAGAGCCACTTGGGCTCGTCAGGTGGGAGGCGGAGGAGGATCTCGGCGATGACGTCGTCGGCCAGCTCCCGCGGCGGCGCTGCCATGGCGTCGCAGAGGATTGGGGATTTTTGGACGGGGGGATTCGCCGATTGGAAAAGAGGCGAAGTTTAAGGAGAGGGCGAGAGCGGGATGGGCTCAGTTCGTTCGTCCCTCGTACGGACCCAGTTGAAGGCCTGATGACTGGCACCGGCCTCTTTAACAATGGCCCATTTTTATTTAAAAAACGAAATTGGCCCACAGCCTATTCAAGGCTAATCTCCCGAAGAACACGTAACGTATGCAGAATTATTGCACAGTTTGCAATGCGCAAATTTTGTCCAGTGGAACCAAACAAAAGAAGACATGAATCCAAATTCCAAAGTGAGTACCTTTCGAAACCCATAATATTGGAGTCGGTGGTACCCAGTATATATGAAACTGAATTGAGCGTTAACCAGAGCGAAGCCCATAAGTATGCGGTAACTATTTTCCCTCAGCATTTGTCAAAAAAAAAACTTTTTCCCTCAGCAAAAGCAAGTTTTACAGTGTCATATACTGCATTCAGCTGCCACTTTCTGACACTTCCTCATCAAATATTTACCCCATCCTCAATGGAGAAAGGTAAGGAAACAAAAAAAAAATTCCACGTCAACTATTTTCGCTTCAAAACACTTTTAGCTTGGAAGTTGGAACCTTCCATGCTGCATCAACTAGTGCATTCAGCTGAAGAAAGGCTGTTTGTTGCCGAAAGGGGCATTACAGACAGCAGGACCAATGAGGGTTTCAAGCACAAGGAAGACCAGACAATGAGTGAGCACTAAGTTGGATAACTACAGAAGAAACAAGTTCTACGATTCTTGATCATATTAAACTCCGATACATTCAGCAAGACAGGCACGATTGATCGCAATAACCTGAACTTAAACAGCTTAAAGAAACTAACAGTAACAGGGTGAAGACAAAGGATTCGTCTGTTTTGGAATCCTCTGTTTTTGTAGGTCTTACTGTCAGGAGGCAGCTCAGACAAGTATCATTGAGTCTTTGCACAATGACAAACCAAAGTTTTAGTTCAATATGAAAATGAGTTGACCATTAACCAAAACGGTAACTGAAGCAAGCTGACATATAAACCATGAGACAGTTTTCCAACGACTTGGTCAGGTAATTCGACAAAGACAACCGCAGCTGATCATAGTGACTTGAACTACAAATTCTTACTTACAATGCTCAAAGAAAGAACTAAATTTTTTACTCTGAAATAAACCAACAACAGCAGACTCTGAAACAACATTTTTTCTACCACGGTTAGCCTTAATTTCATTACCAGGATAACGAAAAAACATAATTCTTAGTTTTAAAAGCACCATCAAACACCGCCCACATCCCCAACCACTGCTGCTGAGCACAAAGGGCTCAGCCTGGCAGGGTCCAACCTTACAAGCACTGCGCCTGCCAACAAAGGCTACCATACATCTACTAAGTTCATGAAAGCTACTCCACTACTACCTTACAGGCTCCAAGCTCGATAAGCAGAACAAAGGCTGGATGAAACGACCTCTAACCAATACGACTACCCAAAATCATAAGCAGATTCTGAACTAACTAAAGTTGCTAAAGCAGCACATCAGAGATTAGTGACTCCTCGCTAGCTGCAAGAATCAACCACGACCTAAAAAGATACCAAGAAAAATAATTCATAAGCAACTATCCAACTCAAGACTTCATAACTTCTGCTATGTACTTAGAACTACTAGTTCCAAAGGTTACAAAACTAGGTTTCAAATGTGGGCATCATCTCTGCTAGAAAGTAGTAAAGAAGGTATAAAACGTGCAAGGTAAAAGGATAATGATACAATAAAAAGGTTGTTCAAATGTTTTAGCAATCTCAATTATCCTAACAACCATTTTTTCACCAACAGGGGAATCCCTATTTTCCATTACCATTGAAAAGTACTAAGAACGCAGATTGATACGAGGAAGGAAGTCATAGGTTCTCAAGAGAAATAAGGACCCTATGACCTAGCACCATTTTATGCTTCATTGACAGCTATCCAAACAATCAATGGCTATAGTGAAATTAAAAGATAAAATTTATTCCCGTGGTAACAATGCAATTGCCCCTGCTTCCCATGGACTGCTACAGATAACTGCACAAGGTTTTCGATGGAAGGATAACCGCACTTGAGTCCAGAATTCACAAATATATACAGAAACAAGTTTGCTCTTTTATTTTATTATGACATGACATTCACACCCATTTTCCCCCAAGTTTTAGTAACAGCATAAATGTTTGAGTTCCATGCCGATTCATTCTTAAATAATGTATTTTACAAAAGAACATTTACAGTGAAACTAAATTATGACAGGTATCCTTATATGTCCAGTTGTTTGTCCAAAACGTCGACACTGCTACTTGACGCCCTTCAGTTTCGCGATCAACACTAAACATTGTACTAAAACTTCATAACAAGAAAAAAGACAGCAGGACCAATGTAGGTTTCAGGCAGACGGAAAACCAGACATGAGTGAGCGCTAAGTTGAATAACTACAGAATAAACAAGTGCTACGATTTTGATCATTTTAAACTAAGATACTAGCTTCCAATTATATGGTCAGGATAATTCAACAAGACAAGCACGATTGATCACAATAACCTGAACTTGAACAGCTTAAAGAAAATACACCTTTGACATTAGTAGGTCAGAAAGAATCTAACAGCAACAGGCTTAAGATGAAGGATTCATCTGTTTTGGAATTCTATGTTTTGTAGGTCTTACTGTCAAGAGGCAGCTCAGACAGTATCAGTGAGTCTTTGCTAACAATGGCAAACTACACTAATCTGGAAAGATACCATGGGCGTGGACATAATTCATAACCAACTGCTCGAATCACTGTTTACACTTTGATTAGCTACATACTATACTGAATCCAAAAGTTTAAATGTTTAGGCATACTGCGTGGACACTTAGGCACTGCAATCATTTAGGCACAAATCAGTATTCTGGCAATCTATACATATGAGAAAATAGAACCAAAACAATTTATTAAAAAAAAGACATATAACATGTAAGATGCAAGATTAGAGACAAGGGCTAGTATATATGGTACCAAGTGTCCAGAATTCACAAATCTGCAAGATATCTGAACTTTGTATTCCAGTGGTATAATGGTCAGACACTTTTTTTTCCCATAAAGTTCAGATATTGCTACTTGGCAGCCATCTTTAAGACACGAAACTAACACCAAATCTGCAATTGATTTTCAAAAGGACTATGGCATTTAGTACAGAAAGTTTCAGTTCCATGTAGCTGAATTGCACATTAACCAAACATGCCGGAACATTACACCATGCAGCAGACTAAGGATGATGGATCGTCTACAACCAGTCAACCACAACACATCATAATGTATTTTGCACCATTTAAACTACTTAAACTGCTCAACAGAAATTGAAAAGAAAAAAATGATAGTAGCAGCTTTGGTAGTCAACAGCAGCAGACTCAAGATGATGTATCAATACTGTCTATTCTGAAAGGTCTTACTTCCATCATTCCATGTGACACATCAGAGATCAGCAGGTCCACCTAACAGACGATCTGGAAAAAAAATGATATGAACAAGATCATAAGCAACTTCCGAATGAGCACCTGCACTTCCTGAGATATGTGGTAGTAACAATTAAAAGATTTAACTACAGAAAGTTTCAGATAAATGCTTCAAGACATGCAAGAAATTAACAGTCAATTTTCTTTTTAAAAAATCTGAACCAAGGTAGCATGAAAGTACTAGATCAACAGATTCATATCAGTATTTAAAAATAATGCAACCAAGACAATGACATGGTAAAAACTAGTTTAGGCTTTTCAGTAACATATCTTCTGTTTGCTCTGCTCAAATTGCAATCAGTAGTTCATTCACAAGCCAGAACCAACAAATCAAATATACTGAAGCTGCAAAGGCAAGGAACATCAAAGGCTCATGTAGGATTAGTACAATACCGGGAGTGTAGAAGCTCAAGTAGGGTAGGAAGCGCGATAATAAGATCACAGGCATGTCAACCTTCCTCACTCGCCCTGACTTCAGCTCCATCATGAACAACCCAACACACGTGCCGATGAAGATGGCACCCACACCCTCTGTGAAGCCATCCATAGACACATACAAAGATGCATAAGCCATGGGGATCATTTTCTCCAGATCAATGACCCTGCGTCGTACCCACTCCGCAGCTCCCTCTGAACTCACCCTTGTCGACCACAGATGAAGCCTGGAATCCTCAATGGCAGCAAGTCCGAGAGAACCATCCTCCACCACCATGAGCACGAAGTCGCCCTGCATTGTCGGTGGCTTGGGCTGAACCAAAGTCAACAGATTATTGGCCGAGCTATACTTGACAATTGTAGTGGCCTCTGGAAGTTTGAAGTAGATTTCGTCTCCGATGAGCGGACCACGGCGGTACTCCACATAACCACGGTGGTGCTCCAGATCGGGAGCACTGTCCAGCGTGACCGGCGCACCCCAGGCGCCTAACTCCGATGAGTACATGGCCGCCGACACGGTAGCTCCCGAGTAGTCCTCGGTGAACATGATGACCACACAGAAGGGGCCGCCGCGGCAGTCGAGGTGATTGCAGGCAGCAGCGGCGGCGCAGAACACCGCGGCCGCGTCGTACCCCTTCCAAAGGATTTCGAATTCCGGTTGGGGCACGCAATGGCGGTCACCCGTGACTGGATCACAGACGAGGAAATCCTTACCCAGGTTCTCGAGGTCGCGGATCAGGACGCGGCCGTGGCGGCAGTCCAAGGGCCAGGGAAACGCGAAGGGTGCGTCGGGCGCCGGGATGGGCAAGGCCGGCACTGATGTGGTGGGGACGAAGCGGGGACCCCAGGCTGCGTCGATTGGTGGATCCCCGTCGACGAGGCCGAGGAGAGGAGGGGCTCCGTGGAAGTCTCGGTACCGGCGGAGGAAGGCCGGGCCGGAGACGGTGCGGAGCCATGGCTTGCACACGAGGGCGGCGCGGAAGAGCCACTGGGGCTCGTCCGGCTGGAGACGGAGCAGGATCTCGGAGATGACGTCGTCGACCAGCTCAGGCCGCGGCGGCGCCGCCGCCGTCATAGCGTACACTAGCCGATTCGAGGAGGAAGAGGAACAGGGGGGCTCCGTCGTCGGAAAGGGGAAGGCCGAGGAAGTGAGTGGGCCGTGCTCTGTTTTGGGCCTTTCATTTTGCTATATGCAGGCCGTGGCCCATTCAAACCAAAGAGATCAAAGGCCGCCCAAGTAAATAAAGGAGGAGGCAGATGCAGCACAGGCACCCGAGACCGAGACGATGACGAATAGATCGACGATGACGCCGCCCATGGCGCCGCCGCCGCCCGAGCTGTTCGACGACGCTATCACCGAGATCCTCCTCCGTCTCCCTCCCGACGACCCCGCGTCTCTCGTACGCGCTTCCCTCGTCTGCAAGCTATGGCGCCGTATCCTGTCCGACTCCACTTTTCCTCACCGCTACCGCGAGTTCCATCGAACGCCTCCCCTCCTCGGCTTCCTATGTATTGCCTATAGCGAAGCCGGCCTCTTCTTCCCCATCACAACACGCGTCCCCTTCCACGAGCCACCTTTCGGATGCCGGGCTGTCGACTGCCGCCATGGCCGTGTCCTCCTCGACGTGGTGGGTGGCAAGAGGGGAGCTCTCGCCGTGTGGGACCCCGTCACCGGCGACCACAAGTTGTTCGCCGATCCTGAGCCCAACTCAGATGGTGGTCGCTCCGGGGTGGTTCTTTGTGCGGCGGCCGGCTGCAACCACCGTGCCTGCAACCACGGTGGCCCTTTCATTGTGGTCCTTGTGAACAGCTCATTCAATGGCACCAAGGCTAGTGCGTGGATGTACTCGTCTGATGAGGATGCATGGAGCCAACCGCTCTCTGTGCAGCTACCTGAAGTATCCCACGTCTACTATAAACGCGGGGCCCTTGTTGGAGACCAAATCTACTTTGTGCTCACATGTACCAGAGTTCTCAAATATGATATGGGAAACCATTGCTTGACAATGGTTTGTTCGCCAGGCAAGTACATCTACTGGCCCGCTCTCATGACAACGGAGGACGGTTCGCTAGGCTTCATCGGCGTTAAGAATTCAACCCTCCACTTGTGGGCGAGAAAGGCGAATCCGAATGGATCGATGGGATGGGTACAAGATAGAGCCATCTTGCTTAACGATCTAGATCCTATTATTCATCGGATCGGATACCCTAGCATGGATGTTATTGGATGCGCTGAGGGCGTGGACATTATATTTCTGCGCAAAGATGCTGCTAGTGGGTTCATGTTTGAGCTAAAATCAGGGAGGTTCAAGAAACTAAGCAACCCTGAGTACCACTACTACGATGTCCTCCCGTACATGAGTTTTTACATTCCAGGTAAATAAATTGCCTTGTTGTCTACTTACATAATTATGCACTTTACAACTTCTATATATATACATGATGTTCTGTTATATATGTAGAAAACTTAATATCTAACAATATAGCGTCACATCTGATTTTAGGCACCGTTTGTGGTAGTCAACATGTGCCTCTTGAAATATAGTTGATTTTGTTTCTATTAATTAGCCACAAGTTGTTGATCTAAAATTTTGCATATCTCCGTTGGCCAGTCTAGCCACAAGTTGTCGAGACTGGAAGACCCTAATAACCTTGTGAACGTTCGGAGCTTCAGTGACAAATCATTGGCTTGTGGCCTTTTTATTTGAACCCCTTGTAAATATTTTGTATTAAGCATGCTCTATTGTTCATCCCAGAAAGTTACAGATCGCCAATTTTCATCAGATTCTAATATCTATGCATACTAATTTTCAGATTTTTCTAGCCACAAATTACCACTGATATGATGCCAGCAGAAACGAAATAATAACGAGTGAGTTGAAGGATTATATAGCACCTGGACAATTTTCAAGTTGTGTTTGCTGTACACTGACAGCCTATTTCAGGCCTTGTTACTTTGAAATGTGCAGTATTGTGTTGGTAGTTTAATTTCTGCAAGACACCATCATCAATTGTGCTTTCCTGTTGAGTTCCCTACATTTGTCCAGTAGCATGTGAAGACCATGTTTCAGATTTGCAGATTATCTTAACTCCATCTTTTATTAGTGTTACATTGATGGACGATCGAATGGTTGACGAGTCCCACTCAGGAACCAAAGGTATATAAATTGCCGTTGTTTTCGTCTTAAAATTAATGACCTCAGCTACGAGGTGGAGGAAGTGGACGTTTGAGAAGAGAGTGGCAAGGGGTTCTTTCTGTCGGGTTCGGCTTGATCGTGCACTTGCTACAGCCGATTGGCGCTCGCGTTTTCCATCGGCAAAGGTAACACATTTTACCGCAGCGGCTTCGGATCATGATCCCATCCTCAGGAGGAGGAACAAACAGAAGCTGTTTTGGTATGAGGTGATGTGGGAGACTCATGATGATTTTGCCTCTAGGCTGGCTAATTAAGGTTTGGCAGGAGGTTGGATCAGTGCAGAACCTGCAGCAGCTGCTGCATGACAAATCGGCATATGTTGCAGGGAATCTGAGTGAGGTGGAGTAACCAAACGTTCAGTCATATTGGACTGGAGATAAAATCCTTAAAAGAAGATTTGGAGTGCTTAAGATCAGATCCTTTGCGTGTAGCTAGGCGCGGTCCGTCATATGCCGAGACCAAAGTGGTGGAAAGAATTATGGATCTAAATCATCGAGAGGATATCATGTAGAAACAACGCTCCAAAATTACTTGGCTAGCTGAGGGTGATAAGAACACTCGGATTTTTCACTTCAAAGCAAGCAACGCAAAACATAGAATTGCATCTCCAAGCTGAAAAGCTAGAGATGGCCATCTTGTTGACGATGAGGAGAAGATGGGGGTTATGGCGACAGATTTCTATCGGACACTGTATACGGAAGGCACGACAAGCATGGACCAAGTTTGCGCACGACAGGCATGCATGCGGCCACATGCGCCCGCACGGTGGCCGCCGGCCGGGGCGATGCGACGAGCCGACGACGGTGGCAGATGCATGGCAGGGGTACACGTTGTAAGATAATAAGCAGTTTTGTTGGAGCAGATTTCACTAGTACAGAAATGCTTTGTACTGGCGGTGGTCAACCTATTTCTACTGGTGGTTTTACCAACCGTCGGTGAGAAAGGCCAGTGAAAATGGTCCATTTCCACTGGCGGTTGGTTGAGAACCGCCAGTAAAAATCGATTTCTACAGACGGTTCTCTTAAGGACCGCCTGTAGAAATTGCTGCCCAGAAAAACACTAAAAAAATTGCAAAAAATATTTTTAAAAAGGCAAAAAATATTTTTTGAACCGGGGGAGACACCTAAAAAAGTTGCAAGTCGCGCACAATCGTGCGCTTCGCGGCCGGCGGAATTCGAACCCGCAAGCTCCCCGTCGCGTGTACCCTCCCTCACCACTGCACCACACACTCACTTGTGACTATATCTCATTTTTGTTCCCCACATATTATACAAACCCGACAGAAAATTAAAATATTTAAGGGTCTAAATGAATTCAAATAAAAAAATGTTCAACTACAAAGTTTCATAACTTTTCAAGATCAACAACTTTTATATAGAGTTTTTTCTCCATCCAAGCTCATTTGCAAAATTTAGATTTTAAATTTGAAAATTTCATTCGTAGTTTTGCTGGCTGAGATAATTTCAAATGAAAAAGTTGTCAACCACAAAGTTTCATAACTTTTTGAGATCTACAACTTTTATTTTGGGAGTTTCTCCATCTGAAGAAGTTTAAAAAACTCAAAAAAATTAATTTAAAACTATTTCTACTGGCGGATCTCTTAAGGAACTGTCAGTAAAAATCGATTTCTACTAGCGGTTCCTTAAGATATCCGCCAGTAGAAATGGTTGATTTCTACTGGCGGTTCCTTAAGAGATACGCTAGTAAAAATCGTATTTCTAAAGGCGGTTCCTTAAGAGAACCGCCTTTAGAAATATGGCTGATTTCTACATACTTGTTCTAAAGACAAACCACCAAGAGAAATAAAATGCTAGTGTCAATACAAATGGTTTGTGTACTAGTGATATTATTTAGACATAACAAACTACTTATGACCCAGTGAACATTTAATTTTTAGATAGACAATCGACATATAAAAATGGGAAAAAAGTCGGCCAACAAAATTTGTTTAGTAGTTGGAACGGCGAAAATGAAAATAGAAAACAAATTGTGGCCAACGAGGACACCATCTCTACGGCAAAAAAAAAAAAAAAAAAAAGATAGAACGTTTATGGAAAAACAGGAAAAAAAACCAAACTAATAAGAAACCTATTCTAAAAAATCGAAAAAAACACCGAGAACATGTTTTAGTAGTTGAACCTTGAACGTGATGAATAAAAAACGTAACTGTCTGAAAAAAAAAGAAATTAAGAAAGATATAAAAAATCGGAAAAGGAATCCGGCTAACAAAATTAAGTAGCCGACGAGGTCAGGTCACGGTCTCTACATGGAAAAAAAAAAAGGAAAACGGGAAAAAAATATCGTGTGTCCAACAAAAAGTCATCAGTTTTATATACTAGTGGAGATGCACGTGCGACACGCACGTGTCTATAAAAATATATTTTATAAGAATAATTAATAAAATAATTTTTTAAATCAATTATTATAACTAAATATTTTTTGAAATGTATAATAATTAAATTTCTATAATAAATTATTATAACTATAAATCATTATCTCATATTTTTTTGAAATGCATAGACAACCATAAAGTCTAATTTTTTGCAATGCATAGAAGCACTCTCAAACTCATATCACTATTCACCTAGTCACAAGCTTATAAAATTTTACAATCTTTTGTGACGTCATAAGTAAAGAATATTTATTTCATGCACGCATACGTAGCTATAATTTTTTAATGTAATAATGCACGCACGTGGCTATAATTTTTAATTTAATAATAATTTTTTTTTTTCTATATTGTATTTTCTTCATCCCTAAGAAAGAGTCGCTGAGCTTTAATTTTGAACTTGGTTTGTAGAAAATGCATATAGCAACATTATATTCGTATCTCCCAATAAGTTGAAATAACATTTATATAAAAACCCTAAAATATATACCCGCAAGCAACCGATAAAGCAATAACAATGGCGTGCATGGTAATTACGCACATATTCTCTTTTTCTAGTCCATTTATGAACAGGTTAGAGTAGCTTAGTTCTATCAGTATCAGAAAAAAAAAACAGAAAAATGAGAAATATCCCATCCGAACCCTGTCTTTCTTCACAGCTCCTGCTTGGTCGTTGAACAAGTGCAGATTGTAAGGTCTTGTAAAAAAAAAAAAAAAATGCAGATTCGAAGGAAGCAGGTTGGCCGGAGTTGTAGAGGTTTCATCCCATCACTCTCCGCCGGTCGGACCTCTGACACTGGAGATCTCGTGATGCATGGTAGTGATGGGTTCGCGGCAGTTGCGGATGCAACCGATGGGCGATGGAGGGGTTGGCTCACAGTGCCAGCTCCATGTTGGGCCACAGCGAGCGGCTGGTCACGTCCTCATCTGCGCTTCCTCCAGCCTTCTTGCCCTTGACGTACTGGATCGCGTCTAGCCTTCTGCTTGGCCGATGGCTAGGCCGTTCGTGAGCTGATCTTGGAGGTAGGGCGACGTTGATGGCAAAGGAAGACAAATATATGGAATGCCGCCGCTTGTTTCAATGATGCCGTGTGGGTAACAGAGTCGAGGTCCTCGAACGTGCGTGCGGTGGACACAAGCCTGTTCGATATATGGATACATAGGTGAGAGCTCGGGTAAGATTGGAGACGTACGGCGATAGGATCGTAACGTAGGGCACTTAACGTGTAAGATCTCGGATAATGGACGGCTCGTATGACACGGAGTCTAGATCGAACGGTAGTTAATAAGGAAGAGTAAGATCTTAAATAATGAAGGGCTCATATAGCATGGTATCAAGATCGAACGGTTATTATAGAGAGAGAGCTCTTAAAAAAACTCGCTCTTTTATAGTGTGATTTGGAAAAAAAGAAAAGAAAACAAAATACCCAACCCGACCCGGGCCGAGAGACGACGAATAGATCGATCGATGGTCAGGTCCCTTTGCCTTCGCCTTCGCCTGGCAGGGCCGGCACCGCCGCAGCCCGAGCTGTTCGACGACGCCATCGCCGAGATCCTCCTCCGTCTTCCTCCCGACGACCCCGCGTGCCTCGTGCGCGCATTCCTCGTCTGCAAGCTCTGGCGCCGCATCCTCTCCGACCCTAGCTTCCCCGACCGCTACCGCGAGTTCCATCGCACGCCTCCGATCCGCTCCTCGGCTTCCTATGTACTAGCTACAGCAAAGCCGCCTGCTTCTCCCCCATCACAACACGCGTCCCCTTCCTCGAGCCACCTTTCGGATGCCGGGCTGCTGACTGCCGCCGTGGCCGTGTCCTCCTCCACTCGTTACATGGCAAGAGGGAGAGTCTCGCCGTGTGGGACCCCGTCACCGGCGGCCACAAGCTGTTCCCCGATCCTGAACCGGGCTCATTTGGCCGCTGTGCGGCGGCTGGCTGCAACCACCGTGCCTGTGTTAGATGTTTTGGGCCATGGGCCAAACAATTCCATATAAATCCCAAAGGCCCACTCACACATGCATGTATATATGGAAAGGTGGGGGACTTTAGTCCCACCTTGCTACTTCAAGAGAAGTGAGGCCAACTTAAATAGTTGAGCTATCTCATTCTTGTTGAAGCCATGGATGAGGAGAGGGAAAAGGAAGAACCACACGCACGCCAAGGCTGGCTTGGGCCTGGCCGGGCCGGGCCGGGCCGGGCGGGCGGGCGGGGGCCAATGGGCGCGCACGCGCCACGACATGCGCGTGAATGGTCCGGCGATTTCGGGCCTCCGCCCTTGCGGGTGCGCGGCTTCTTTTTGTCACTTGATATTTTTTGCATGCATGGAGAAAATTGCGCTGGCCTATTTGGTAAGCAATTATTCTCACGCTATGGTAAGTGTACAAACGGAAGGACAATTACCGTAACGCTGTGATTAAGCGGCTAATCGCTTTCCTTAGCTGCGACGCGTGTATAAATAAGGGACGAGACGTCGTCCTCCATACAGAGAATTCATCTCTTCCCGTTCCACAAAGGCTCGCTGCCGTTGTCCTCCCCATCCCGTCGCCGGCGTGCCATCGGTGCCGGGAGAGCAGGCTCCGGCCTCACGTCTCCTTGCGTCCCCGCACGGGGTAGGGGCGTGTCGGGTTTTTGGGAAGCGCCGTCGCGGCTGCTCACTGGGCGTCTTCTTCCCTCTACGCCGCCGCCGCCCGATCCCGATCTCCGTCGACGGTCTGCTACGTCTTCGTCTTCGCCTTCGCCTACGCGCCCGATATCCCCCCAATCGTAATGATGTCTTGTCTTTCTTTGTTGTTCGTTTTCGTTACTCTTCTGTTGTTCACTCTAGATAGAGCGGCTATGCCTCGGATCTTAGTGCTTTGGTGTTAGATCATATTCATGTTGTTGGTCTTTTCTTTATTGTCGGAATTATTTTATGCATCGCTAAATTGCTTTTATTTCCAACAATCCAAAAACCCGATAGGCATTTAGCGATGACTAAGGGATATACTGATGCGATGAAACCGGAGAAATTCACCGGTGTGAATTTTAAGAGGTGGCGACGAGGGCTCGGTTTGTTGTGGCCGACTGCTATGGGCGTGTTTTTGGGTCGTGGGTAATCCTCCCGCACTACCTCTCGGATCCGAGAAAGAGGTGCAGGAGTTTATCGCGGCTACGACGATTTTCGTCGGATGCGTCTTGGCGTTTCTCGACCAGGTGTGTGATGTTTATATGAACATCAAGAGTGCTGCTGAACTGTGGGAGGCACTTGAACACAAGTTCGGTGCTGCAGATGCCGGGCACGAGCTGTATGTGATGGAGAAGTACCACGACTACAAAATGGTTGAAAACCGTTCGGTCGTGGAACAGGCTCATGAGTTCCAACTCATTGTGAGGGAACTCGAACAGCTCGGACATGTTTTGCCTCGATAAGTTTGTGGCCGGTGGCATTATTGCCAAGTTGCCTCCGTCTTGGAGGAACTTTGCTACAGCTCTGAAACATAAAAGACAGAAGATCTCTGTTGAGGATCTATTGGCTGGTCTTGATGTTGAAGAGAAGGCTCGGGCAAAGGATGCTCCACCAAAGGCACCCGAACAGTCCAGCGCCAATGTGATGCATGCAAAGCACTGGCAAGAACAAGCGTAAGGCTGTTCAGACTACTCGGTTCAAGAAGAAGAAGAACATGGATGAAGTTGTGTGCTTTGTTTTGCGGTGAGACCGACACTTCGCCAAGAAGTGCAAGAACCGCAAGGGCATCAAGAAGAATCGCCAGGCGTAAATCGCCAACGTGACTATTGGCGATCCTAGCGGATCTGGGTATGGTAATTCTTTACCTAGTGTATTTTCTGTATGTCAATCTAATGATTGGTGGATAGATACAAAAGCCAATATTCATGTTTGTACCGATATCTCTATGTTTTCTTCCTACCAGTGTCGCACGAGGTTCAACCGTCATGATGGGGAACGGCTCGCATGCTTCGCTCTTGGTGTTGGTTCGGTCGATCCGAAGTTCACTTCGGGAAAGATCGTCGTGCGGCTCAAGAACGTGCAGCATGCGCCCTCAATAAAGAAGAACCTCGTTAGTGGATCCCTCTTGTGTCGAGATGGATTCAAGCCGGTATTTGAGTCGAATAAAGTAGTCATCTCGAGGTATGGCCAATTCATTGGCAAAGGCTATGACAAATGAGGAGGCTTGTTCCGCTTTTCACTCTCCGATTTCTGTAATAAAGTTGTGAACCATTTGTGTGATTCAAACAATTCGGTGGCTGATATATGGCATTCACGTTTGTGTCACATTAATTTTGGTTGCATGTCGCGTCTATCCGTTATGAATTTAATTCCGAATTTTTCTATAGTCAAAGGCTCTAAATGTCAAGCATGTGTGCAAGCAAAGCAACCTCGTAAGCCACACAAGGCTATAGACGGGAGGTGCACGACAAGATTAGAGCTCATTCATTCTGATCTTTGTGAAATGAATGGTGTGTTGACAAAAAAGGAGGAAAAAGATACTTTATGACCTTGATTGATGATGCAACTAAATACTTTGCTATGTGTTCCTTCTAAAATCTAAAGATGAGGCGTTTGAATGTTTTAAGACTTATAAGGCTGAGGTAGAAAACCAATTAGAAAAAGAAAATCAAGCGTGTTAGGTCCGATCGTGGTGGAGAGTATTTTTCCAATGAGTTTGACCTTTTAAATGCGGAGAATGGAATAATTCATGAACGGACACCTCCACATTCGCCCCAATCTAATGGGGTTGCCGAAAGAAAGAACCGGACGTTAATGGACTTGGTGAATGCCATGTTAGGAACATCCGGTATGGCTAAAGCATGGTGGGGGGGGAGGCTATTTTAACAAAGATGTCATGTTCTAAATAGAGTTCCAACTAAAAATAGTGATATTACTCCGTATGAAGGATGGAAAGGTCGGAAACCATCACTCCATTATTTGCGTATTTGGGGCTGTTTGGCCATGGTTAGCGTACCAATTAATAAGAAACGCAAGCTCGGACCGAAAAACAGTTGATTGTATCTTCTTGGGATATGCGTACCATAGCACGGCGTATAAGTTCTTAGTGATTAAATCAAGCGCCCGATGTTGTAGTTGGTTCACTCTTGGAGTCACGGGATGTTACTTTCTTTGAGAATATTTTCCCGATGAATGTTGCTTGTTCTTTACCGAGTTCGTCTAATGAAGTGATTCCCCGAACCCACACCCTCTCTCTCGAACCAATCATAGATCCACTTGGTAATGAGGAGGATGACAGTGTTGTAGCTCCTAGAAGGAGTAAGAGACAAAGGATGGCAAAATCCTTTGGTGATGACTTCACTGTGTATCTCATAGATGATACTCCCACAACCATTGCAGAGGCATATGCATCACCAGATGCAGATTACTGGAAGGATACAGTCCGTATTGAGATGGACTCCATCACTGCAAATGGAACATGGGAAGTAGTAGACAAACCAGTGGGTTGCAAGCCTATTGGCTGCAAATGTGTATTTAAGAAGAAGCTTAGGCCTGACGGTACTATTGAAAAGTACAAGGCAAGGCTTGTTGCTAAAGGTTTTACACAAAAGGAAGACGAGGATTTCTTTGATACCTACTCACCTGTTGCCAGATTAACTACAATCCGAGTGCTATTATCCTTGGCTGCTTCCCATGGTCTTCTTGTCCACCAGATGGACGTGAAGACAGCTTTCCTTAATGGAGAGCTAGAGGAAGAAATTTACATGAACCAGCCCGATGGATTTATAGCACAAGGACAAGAGGGCAAGGTGTGCGGGTTACTCAAATCCTTGTATGGCCTAAAGCGCAGCACCTAAGCAAAGTGGCATGAGAAGTTTTAACAGACTTTGACTTCTGGCTGGGTTTGCAATAAATGAAGCCGACACTTGTGTGTACTACCGTTATGGTGGGGGCAAAGGAGTAATCATGTGTTTGTATGTGGACGACATACTAATTTTTTGGGACAAGTATCGATGAGATTAATGACGTAAAGTCATTCTTATCCCAAAATTTTGACATGAAAGATTTGGGAGTAGCCGATGTGATTCTCAATATTAAAGTTAACAAGGGTGGGAATGGGATTACTCTTTTGCAATCTCATTATGTGGAAAAAGGTTTTGAGCCGCTTTGGCTATATGGATTGCAAACCTTCTCCAACACCCTATGATCCTAGCCTAATACTTCGAAAAGAATAAGAGGCTAGGAAAGGATCATCCGAGATACTCCTAGATTATTGGCTCATTGATGTATCTGGCTAGCGCAACCCGCCTCGATATCTCATTTGCTTGTAAGCAAGTTGAGTAGATTTTCCTCTAATCCGAGGAACCGATCATTGGCGGGGGTATTGATCGTGTAATGCGCTATCTAAAAGGCACAATGAGTTATGGAATTCACTATTCGGGGTACCGTGAGTACTTGAAGGATATAGTGATTCAAACTGGATTTCAGAAGGCGACGAGTTGAAGGCCACTAGTGGATACATATTCACTTTGGGTGGTGGCGGCGCTGTCTCTTGGAGATCTTGTAAGCGCACAATACTTACGAAATCTACAATGGAGGCAGAGCTCACAAATTTCGATACTGACCTCCAGTGAGGGCTGAATGGTTAAGAGAAATGTTGATGGACTTACCTATGGTTGAAAAACCAATTCCTGCTATTCTCATAAACCGTGATAATCAAACAAAGGATCACAAAGGTGAAGAATAGTCGGGATAATGGAAAGAAGTCCAGCAAACATATAAAGCGTAGGCTCAAGTCTGTCAGAAATTGAGGAGCTCCGGAGTAATAGGCCGTGGAATATATCCGGACGACTAAGAACCCAGGCGAGATCCCTTCACCAAGGGACTATCACGCCACGATGATTGACAATGCATCGAAGGAGATGGGATTGAGACCCATGTGAGTTAACCTCAGTAGTAACCCAACCTATGTGATCGGAGATCCCGTGAATTAGGACACAGGAAGAACAAGCTGTTGGTTAACGGGAGAGTACAACCTTTTCCTTTAACCCACTTCGTTGGAGATGCGGTACTCTCATTTACGTAAGGCGGGTTGACTTTGTCTTAATGTGTTCTCGAGGCTTTATAGCGAGATCTTGTCATACGCAGTATCCCCTGTAAGAACACACCTATGTGAGCCTAACTCGTTAGTCGCAGTTTATAAAAATTGGGTATTCTTTAATAAGCTCATGAAGTGAGTTAGGAGTATGACTTATACGCTCCACTCGCGGGGTTGGCGATGGCGGCCTAGTATCGATCAAGACTTCAAGTGAAGCCTATTCGCACCAAACTGCCAATTCAAGGCATAGTCCATTGTGCGATTCTGGATGGGCCTATCTTGATGTTCTAGGTGGATGTTCAACCTTAACCGGTCTCCACCGAATAGCTGGTATATTAACAATGATCGTGGGTACAGGGGAGTATGACTCGCGTGGCCTTGGGATGTGGTGGGGATTGTTAGATGTTTTGGGCCATGGGCCAAACAATTCCATATAAATCCCAAAGGCCCACTCACACATGCATGTATATATGGAAAGGTGGGGGACTTTAGTCCCACCTTGCTACTTCAAGAGAAGTGAGGCCAATTTAAATAGTTGAGCTATCTCATTCTTGTTGAAGCCATGGATGAGGAGAGGGGGAAAGGAAGAACCACACGCTGCCGCCGCTCGCTCGCCTGGCTGGCCTTGGCCTGGCCTGGCCGGGCCGGGCCGGGCGGGGGGGGGCCAATGGCGCGCACGCGCCGCGACATGCGCGTGAATGGTCCGGCGATTTCGGGCCTCCGCCCTTGCGGGTGCGCGGCTTCCTTTTGTCACTTGATATTTTTGCATGCATGGAGAAAATTGCGCTGGTCTATTTGGTAAGCAATTATTCTCACGTTATGGTAAGTGTACAAACGGAAGGACAATTACCGTAACGCTGTGATTAAGCGGCTAATCGCTTTCCTTAGCTGCGACGCGTGTATAAATAAGGGACGAGACGTCGTCCTCCATACAGAAGAATTCATCTCTTCCCGTTCCACGGTGCTCACGCCGCTGTCCTCCCCATCCCGTCGCCGACGTGCCATCGGTGCCGGGAGAGCAGGCTCCGGCCCGTCTCCTTGCGTCCCCGCACGGGGTAGGGGCGTATCGTTTTTTGGGAAGCGCCGTCGCGACTGCTCGCTGGACGTCTTCTTCCCTCTACGCCGCCGCCGCCGATCCCGATCTCCGTCGACGGTCTGCTACGTCTTCGTCTTCGCCTTCGCCTACGCGCCGATATCCCCACTGTAATGATGTCTTGTCTTTCTTTGTTGTTCGTTTTCGTTACTCTTCTGTTGTTCACTCTAGATAGAGCGGCTATGCCTCAGATCTTAGTGCTGGTGTTAGATCATATTCATGTTGTTGGTCTTTTCATTCTTGTCGGAATTATTTTATGCATCGCTAAATTGCTTTTATTTCCAACAGCCTGCAGCCATGGCGGCCCTTTCGTTGTGGTCCTTGTGAGCAGCCCATGGGAAGGCACCAAGGCTATTAGTGCATGGGTGTACTCATCTGAGTCTGATGCGTGGAGTGCATCGGCGTCCGTGCAGCTACCTGAGAAATCATCCCCCATCTACACAAAACGTGGGGCCGTTGTTGGAGACCAAATCTACTTCTTACTAGATGCTGGCGGAATTCTCAAGTATGATATGGGGAAACAGTGCTTGACTGTGATTGACTTGCCAGACAGCATGTACGCAAGGCCTGTTCTCATGGCAACAGAGGATGGTTTGCTAGGCTTCATCGGCGTTGAGGATTCAACCCTCCACTTGTGGGCGAGAAAGGCGAATCCGAATGGTTCGATGGGATGGGTACAAGATAGAGTCATCTTGCTTAATGATCTAGATCCTATTATTCATCGGACCGAACTCCCCAGCGTGAATGTTATTGGATTCGCTGAGGGCGTGGATATTATATTACTGGGCGAAGATGCTAGTGGCTACATGTTTGAGCTAAAATCAGGGAGGTTCAAGAAGCTAGGCAACCCTGAGTACCACTACTATGATGTCCTCCCCTACTTGAGTTTTTACATTCCAGGTAATAAATAAATTTTCTTGTTATTTACTTACATAATTACATAATTCAGCACTCGATATATATACATGATGTTCTGCTATGTAGAAATTTTAGTTGAATGAAAATATATGCTACCTCTGCAAGGGAAAACTGAATGTCTAACAATATAGCCGTCACATCTGATTTTGTTCAAGGCTCAGAGGCACCGCTTACGGTTGTCAGCATGTGCCTCTCCTGGAAATATAGTTGATTTTGTTTTTATCAGTTAGCCAGAAGTGGTTGATCTAAAATTTATATATCTTCGTTGGCAAGTCTAATTCCAAAGGTCAAGACTGGAAGACCGTAATAACCTTGTGAAGGTTTGGAACTTCAGTGACAAATCACTGGCTTGTGGCCTTTTTATTTGCACTCCTTGTAAATATTTTACATTAGGCATGCTCTATTTTTCATCCTAGAAAGTTATTACAAATCGCCACTTTTCAGATTTTAATATCTATGCATGCTACTTTTCAGATTTGGTTAGCCACAAATCGTCGCCACTGATGCCAGCGGAAACGAAATAATAACGCGTGAGTTGTGAAGGATTAATTATAGCACCTGGACAATTTACAAATCATTCAAGTTGTGTTTGCTGTACAACGCCTGCCTATTTCAGGCCTTGTTGCTTTGAAATGTGCAGTATTGTGTTGGTAGTTTAATTTCTGCAAGACACCGTGATCAATTGTGCTTTCATGTCAAGTTGCTTTTTTTTTTTTTTTTTGGAGTGGATTATGTCAAGTTGGTTGCATGCGATTGTCCAAAACGTGCGCCGCACCTGTGGGGAAGTCCGGTCACTGAGGCGAGGACCGCAGAAGCAAGAAGGCCCAACTGCCTGGCCTGTTTCTAAAAAAAAAAAAAAAAAAAAAATAAAATAAAATAAAATCCTCTTTAATCAAAAAGGACCGCAGAAGCTATCACTGGAAGGACTCCACCGTTTTAGTTCGATATGAAACTGAGTTGAGCATTAATCAAAAGAGTAACTGAAGCAAGCTGACATATAAATCATGAGACAGTTCTCCAATGACATGGTAAGGTAATTTGACAAAGACAACCACAGCTGATCATAGTGACTTGAACTACAAATTCTTACTCAAAATGCTCAAAGAAACAACTAAAGTTTTCAACTCTGAAATAACGAACGTCAGGAGACTCTGAAAGAACTTTTTTTTTGCACCACAGTTCTTTTTTTTTTTTTTTTTGCACCATGGTTAAACCGAGCTTCATTACCAGGGTAATGAAATTACATAGTTCTTATATAGTTTTAAAAGCACCACCAAACACAGCCAACGCCCCCAATCCCTGCTACTGAGCACAAAGGGCTCAGCCTGGCAGGGTCTTACACATTGCGACAACCAACAAAGGGCTGTCATACATTACTAAGTTCATGAAAGCTACTCCACTACTACCTTACAGGCTCCAAGCCCGACAAGCAGCACGCAGGCTGGATGGAACGACCCCAAACCAACAGGACTATCCAAAATCACAAGCAGACTCTGGAAGAATTCATGTTGCTAAAGAAGCACATCAGAGATTAGTAACTCCTCGCTAGCTCCAAGAATCTGGCACGACCTGAAAAGATACCAGGCAAACAAACTCATAAGTAACTATCCAACTCAAGACTTTACAACTTCTGCTGTGTACTTAGAACTACTACTTCCAAAGGTCAGCTATGCCAGAAAGTAATAAGGAAGGTATAAAATGTGCAATGTCAAAGGAAAATGGTATAACAAAAAGGTTGTTCAAATGTTTGAGCAATCTCTATTATCCTAACAGCCATTTATTCCGCAACTGGGAACCCCTATTTTCCATTACCATGCATGGAAAAGCACTGTGAGTAAAGAAATTGATACGAGTCATAGGTTCAAGAGAGAAATAAGGACCCTATGGACCTAGCTATTCATCGACTAGCTATTCAACCAATCAATGGCTATAGTGAAATTAAAAGAAAAAAATATTCTCGTGGTAACAATGCAATTGGCCCTGCTTCCCATGAACTGCTGCATATAATTGCACAAGCCTTTCAGATAGAAGGATAACCGGACTTGAGTCATTCACAAATATATACAGAAACAAGATGTGCTCTTTTATATTATTATGACATAACATTCACACCATCCCCCCCCCCCCCCCCCCCCAGCCCCCAAGTTTTAGTAACAGCATAAAATGTTTGAGTTCCACGCCTATTCAAAGATATTCTTAAACAGTGTATTTACAAAAAGAATATTTACAGTGAAAATAAATTATGACAGATATCCTTATATGTCCAGTTGTTTGTGCAAAAAAAGTCGACACTGCTACTTCACACCATATAGTTTAGTCCCAATTAGCTGAGTCAAGCATATTAGCCAAACAGTAATTGAAATATGTCTCACATACCAATTAAATCAAAATATAATACATTTTTTAAAATAATTATGCCAGGAAGTTAAAAAGCAAAAAACATAAGCAAACATCAAGCACAGAATTTTAATTCATGTTAATATTACAAAAATGGGTTTGAGATGTGAGCTTCAGCTATGCCAGAAAAAAACTTTTTAAAGAATATCTAAAGCAAGGTGGAAGGATAATGCTAATCAATAAGGTTTTCAATATTCAGTTTAACCTAGCAGCCAGTTAATGTTTTTGAACTGGGGTGTCCCTATATTCCTCTACCTCAGAGAGCAAACAGATACGAGGAAAACCTGGGTTGGAAAAGAATAAGGGCTCTATGAACCTAGCAGCCATTTTATGCTTCATTGACCAACTGTCAAACCAATAAATAACCAAAGTCAAAAGGATGGATTTTACTCAAGTGCAAACAATGTAACTGGCTCTGCTTCCAATTGATTACTCTGATCCTGTCGATATAGTATCACAAAGGTTTAAAGATAGAAGAATAATCGGACTTGACTATAGAATTCACAATCTGGAGAAACAAGAGGCACCTTTTTGTTTTATGACAACCATACACCATTTTTCTAAGGTTTGAGTGTTGCACACACATATCAGAAAACGATCTTCAGTCAATTTGCAAAAATGATAGATTGAAACATTCATGGTGAAACTAAACTATGGCCCGCCGCCCGAGTCCTTTTGTATCTCCAACTGTTTGGCCTAAGCCTGACACCATAATTTGACACTATATTGGAGATGAGACCACCAACACTAAACATCATACACTCCATCTATAGCCAAACGATAACAGAAATACGCCTAACATACTGAAATGAAATACAAACCTTAGAAACTCAATGCATCATCAACTAGTGCATTCAGCTAATGAAAGACTGTTGCCAAAAGTGACATTACACTATTACAGACAGCAGGACCAATGTAGGTTTCAGGCAGACGGAAAACCAGACATGAGTGAGTGCTAATTTGAATAACTACAGAAGAAACAAGTGCTACAATTCTGATCATATTAAACTAAGATACCATCTTTAAGACACAAAAATGACACTGAATCTGAAATTGATTTCAAAAGGACTATGGCATTTAGTACAGAAAGTTTCAGTTCCATGTAGCTGAATTGCGCATTAACCAAACATGCTTGAACAGTACACCATGCAGCAGACTAAGGATGATGTATCAACAGAAATTGAAACGAAAAAAAAAATTGACAGTAGCCGCTTTGGTAGTCAACAGCAGCAGACTCAAGATGGTGTATATATATTTGTCTATTCTGAAAGGTCTTACTTCCATCATTCCATGTGGCACATCAGAGATCAGCGGGTCCTCCTAACAAAAGATCTGGGAAAAAGTGACATGAACAACATCATAAGCAACTTCCTAATCAGCACTTGTACTTCCTGGGCTATGTGGTAGTGGGCGTCGCTGTTTTCTGTGTTGTGTTTAAGTAGTGGGCTGCCGACCTGCCGTTGGTTAGAAATGAGTGGTTTCGTGTTCTTGTTCTTGGTGTGTCTGTAAGGTTCTGAGACATGGTTTTCCATTAGAAAACTAGGACAATTCTATTCTTCTTAATTGAAAGGCAGAGCTCCTGCCATTACATGCAAAAAAAAAAAAAAAAAATCAAAGATTTAACTACAGCAAGTTCCAGTTAAATGCTTCAAGACATGCAAGAAATTAACAGTCAATTTTCTTTTTAAAAAATCTGAACCAAAGTAGGATGAAAGTACTAGATCAACAGATTAGTATCAGTATTTAACAATGCCACCAAGACAATGACATGGTAAAACATAAGTTTGGCCTTTTAGTGCCATATATAGTCTGTTTGCTCTGCTTAAATAGTAACGAGTAGTTCAATTGCAAGCCAAAACCAACTAAGCAAACATATCGACGCTGCAAAGACAAAGAAGGCCAAAGGATCAGCAAGAGTTAGTAAAATACCAGGAGTTTAGAAGCTCATGTAGGGTAGGACATTGCAGTAGTCCCCGGGCTTGTCAACCTTTCTGACTCGCCCTGACTTGAGCTCCATCATGAACAATCGAACACCTCTGTTGACAAATATGACACCCACACCCTCAGCGAAGCCAACCACAGATGTGAGGTCACTGGGGTACGCCATGGGCATGGATTTCTCCAGATCAATGGCCCTGCTTTGTACCCATTCAGCAATTCCCTCTGAACTCACCCTTCTCGACCAGAAATGAAGTCTGGAATCCTCAGCAATGCCAGCAAGGGCCAAAGAATGATCCTCCATCGCCATCAGCACGAAGCCATCATCCATTGCTGGTGGCTGGGGCTTAACCACAGATAGGAAATTGTTGGCCCAGTCATACTTGACAATTGTAGCAGCATCCCGAAGTACAAAGTAGATTTCGCCTCCAATGAGGGGGCCACGGCTGTAGGGCAAATCAGGAACATTGTCAAGCTTGACCGGAGCCCTCCACGCGCCTGTCTCCGACGAGTACATGGCCGCCGAAATGGAAGAAGTAGGACTCGTGAAGTCGCTGGACACGTGGACCAAACAGGAGGGGCCACCGTGGCAGTCGAGGTGATCGCAGCCAGCGGCGGCGCAGAACACTGCGGTCGCACTGCGGAAGACCGAAAAGATTCCGACTTTCCGCTCGGGCACTCGACGGCGGTCGCCCGTGATGGGGTCATAGACAAGGTAATATGAACTGCGTTTTACGCACATGCTGAGGAGGACACGGCCATGGCGGCAGTCGAGGGGGCACGCGAAGTCGGACTCCGGAATGGCGAAGGCAGGCACTGCTGCCGTGGGGGCGAAGCGGCGATCCTCGCCCGCTAAGATTGATGCACCCCCGTTGACGAGGCCGAGGAGAGGAGGGGCTCCGTGGAAGTCGCGGTACCGGCGGAGGAAGGCGGGGTCGGAGAGGGTGCGGAGCCATGGCTTGCAGACGAGGGCGGCGCGGAAGAGACACTCGGGCTCGTCCGAAGGGAGGCGGAGCAGGATCTCAGAGATGGCGTCGTCGACCAGCTCAGGCGGCGGCGGCGGCGGCGCCGCCGCCGGCATGGCGTACTAGCCGATTCGATCGAGGAGGATGAACGAGGATTGGAAGAGGCGAAGAGTGAGCCGTGAGGTAAGTGGGCCCGGTTCGTTCCTCGTTTTGGGCCTTTCATTTTGCTATATGGGGACCGTGGCCCATTCAAACCAAAGAAGTCCAACGTCGGCCCAAGTAAATAAAGGAGGAAGGAGACAGGCACCCGAGACAGAGATCGACGACGATCAGGTCGCTTTTGGCTTCGCCTTGGCCTCGCACGGCCACCGCCCATGGCGGCGCCGCCGCCGCCGCCCGAGCTGTTCGACGACGCCATCGCCGAGATCCTCCTCCGTCTCCCGGGCGACGACCCCGCATGCCTCGTGCGCGCATCCCTCGTCTGCAAGCTCTGGCGCCGCATCCTCTCCGACCCGAACTTCCCCGACCGCTACCGCGAGTTCCATCGCACGCCTCCGCTCCTCGGCTTCCTACATACTAGCTACAGCAAAGCCGGCCACTTCTTTCCCATCACAACACGCACCCCCTTCCTCATGCCACCTTTCAGATGCAGTGCCATCGACTGTCGCCATGGCCGTGTCCTCCTCGAATCGGTAGGTGGCAAGAGAGAGAGCCTCGCCGTGTGGGACCCTGTCACCGGTGACCACAAGCTAAGCTGTTCCGCGATCCAGACCCGGACGCATGTTGCCACTCCGGCGTGGTTCTCTGTGTGGCGACAGGCTGCGACCACCGTGCCTGCAGCCACGGCGGCCCTTTCGTTGTGGTTCTTGTGAGCAGCCCATGGGAAGACACCAAGTCTATTAGTGCAAGGGTTTACTCGTCCGATCGCGAGCCTGATGCATGAAGCGAATCGAACTTCTTGCAGCTACCTGAAAATTCCAGTGTGTTCATGAAACGTGGAGCCCTTGCTGGAGATCAAATCTACTTCTTACTCACCCCAGGTGCTGGGATTCTCAAGTATGATCTGGGGAAGCAGTGCTTGACTGTAATTGACTCGCCAGACAGCAAGTACCATAGGCCTGTTCTCATGACAATGGAGGACGGATCGCTAGGCTTCATCGGCGTTCAGGATTCAACACTCCACCTGTGGGCGAGGAAGGCGAATCCGAATGGATCGATGGGATGGGTACAAGATAGAGTCATCTTGGTTAACAATCTAGATCGTATTATTTGGGCCGCTGACATATCCGGACTCGTGAATGTCATTGGATTTGCAGAGGGCGTGGATATTATCTTATTGGGCGAAGATGGTAGTGGGTTCTTGTTTGAGCTAAAATCAGGGCAGTTCAAGAAACTAAGCAAACCTGGGTATCACTACTATGATGTCCTCCCCTACATGAGTTTTTACGTTCCAGGTAGATAAACTGTCTTGTTATTTTACCTATATAATTCAACACTTTACAGCTTCTATCTAGCTATATATATTACGTTATGTTATGTAGAAATTTTAGTTGAATGGAATTACATGCTACCTCTTCAATCGGTCACCGTTTATGGTAGACAACATGTGCCTCTTAGAAATAAAGTTGATTTTGTTTCTATCAATTAACCACAAGTTGTCCATCTAAACTTTTGTATATCCTCGTTGGCTAGTCTAAATCTGAAGCTCAAAACTGGAAGACCCTAATAACCTTGTGAACGTTTGGAATTTAGTGACAAATCACTTGCTGATGGCCTTGTTGTTTGCACTCTATGTAAATATTTTACATTAGGCATATTCTATTGTTTTTCTTAGAAAGCTACGTGGTTGAGTTATATGTAATTAATACTTTTAATAATATCTATGCATGTTACTTTTCAGATTTTGCTGGCCACAAATTGCCATTGCCAGCGGAGAGGAAATAATAACGCGTGAGTTGAAGGATTATAGCACCTGGACAATTTACAATTCATTCAAGTCGTGTGTGCTGTACACTGCCTACCTATTTCAGGCCCTGTTGCTTTGAAATGTCGTCCAGTATTATTGTGTTTGTAGTTCAATTTATATGAAGACACCGTGATCAATTGTGCTTTCCTGTCTAGTTGCTTGCGATTGTCCAGCAGCATATGAAGACCATGTTTCATATTTTGCAGATTTAACTCGATCTGTTATTAGTATTATATATCGATGGACGATGGTACGGTTGACAAGTCCACTCAGGAACTAAAGATAAATTGCCGCTGTTTTCATTTCAAAATTAGTGAATATGAGCGTTTTGTTGCATATTCCAGGTGCTCACCATTTTCTTCCATCCAGTTAGTTCAGTTAGCTGAGTTTGTTAATTAAAAATTTTGGTTTAGTCTCTTTTCATTTTCAGGTTAGTTGAACTTCAATAAGTGCTCGCACACAAATATTCTTGTTGATCATGAAAGAGTCATCTGCAACATGTCACGAGTGATTGGTGTGATGTTTTCAATTAATGTAGTCACCGATTCCCTGTAATTTTTATCCTCCAATTTTGTACTTTAGCCTAGCGTCTTGTACCACCTTGAACTTCACTCGATTTCCTTACACCCACATCACCGACTTGCTAGAAATCAATGGAAAATTATCCATGTTTCAGTAGCTTGCATGCACGTATTTAAATCCTACCGCTATGAGATCTCTGTAAGACTATGCTGCCAGATCTAAATATTGACTAAGTCATCACAAACACCTTGTTGTATTGACAGGAACACCGCCTACTACTAAAAGCACAACACCCTTAAATACTGAAATAAATCTAAGAAAATACGAACACTCATGCCAAGTTAAAAACTTAAATCTGGATGAACAAGTTTTACCATAAAAGACATAACTAACTAAGCTAGCTAGGCTCAATTTAGAACTGACTCATTCTTAGAAACAAAGCAAAATGAAAACCTTTATTTCATCTAACAAAAACCTGAACCCACATTTATATAAGCTCAGCTGGAAAAAAAATATAGCCTCTCCCCGCATGTGATCCACGCACCCAGACAAATGGTGAGGACCCTGTGCCTTGCACATTAGTAACACACTGGGTCGGTCGGTATGGATCTATACCGACCAACCATAGCTAGATCGCTCTATAGCGATTTATACTGACCGACCATAGGACACTACTGATGCTAGGGGTATAGTGATATGATGAAGTTTAATATACCCAAAATATGAGTAATTTGACTTTTACGAGGTGAGTACGTACATATATCTTAAACTCTTATAAAGCTAAACCCCATTAACTATTTCTCTCAACATGCAAACTCATCCGCCCACTGTTAGATATATTTATGATCAACTAGCACTTGCAATTATGATCAAGACACATCATGTATTTAGTTGTCCACATCAGCGTGCCATGTCATCCTTTAATCTTTACTTATAATTATTTATTATTATCTTTTTATATAAGTAATTTTATTAATAATTTTTTATGGCAACGCACGGGTATTCATCTAGTATAGAAGACAATCAAATCAGAGAGCACAGAATATGAGTAATTTTATTTGATTTCCTATGCACCCTAATTCGATTCATGAACTTGTAGCGTTTAGTTCTGATGGACAAGGACTATAGCTAGTGGTAGGAAAATAAAGAAGCTGACTAAAAATACTAACAATTCACGTTTTTGAGTTACCTGATGAATAACAAGCAGGTATCATAGAATTACCTTGGTGTGTCATCACATGTTTTGATATGTTGCAACTATAGTGAAAAGCACCGTGGGCTTTCAACTTCTTTCCCTATATTCTCGGTCTAAGAACTTTAGTGATCGTCTAGACCTTTCAACTTTTAAAATTGTCCATTTGAAGTATGAATTCAGCTCTTAAAAACTTGAAAGAACATCAAGAATTTATGGGCGTATTTAGCGTAATAATAATAATAATAATAATAATAATAATAATAATAATAATAATAATAATAATAATAATAATAATAATAATAATAATAATAATAAAAGTTAGGAAGCCACGGTACATTTCACTTTTGCAAAGATCTCCTTTGCTCTATCATATTTTTGGGCCTCCTTTCCTTCGGCTTAGTTTTGGGCCTTCCATTTTGCTACCCGGACCACTTGGCCATTGCTGTAAGAAAAAAGTCTACTTTTACTCCCTCAACTTTCATAAAAGTCTATTTTTCCTCCCTGAACCCCAAAACTGAATAAACAGCCTCCCTCAACTTTTTTTTAAACCATGCGCTTTTCCTCCCCCTAGAGTGGTTTTGATGGTGGTTTTGCTACAGTGACGGTGGTTTTATCTTTTTCTTTTTTATTTATTTCGGATGAATTTTTAAAAAATCATAGTAAATCATAAAAAAATTATAAAATAAAAAATCTAATTTTGTTAGACTCCATATGAGTATATCTACACAGTAAATATATAATATCGTATGCTTTAATACAAAATTTTTGCTAGTCTTTTTTCTTTTTTATTTATTATGGCTAAATCTTTAAAAAATCATAGTAAATCATAGAAAAATCAAAAACTAATTTTCTTAGACTCTATATGAGTAGATCTACAAATGAACATATAATATAGTATATTTTAATATAAAGTTGTTGTTTGTAGCTTTTCGATCTATGCTTTTCTATAACTAATTAAAATAATTCATAAATATAGCTTCTATAACTATTTTGTTGGACTAAAGCATATCATATTATATATTCACTGTATAAACCTACTCATGTGGAGCCCAAAAAAAATTGAATTTCCATTTTATGATTTTTCTATGATTTACTATGATTTTTCAAAGATTCAACTCAAATAAATAAAAAAGGAAAATACTAGCAAAAACTTTAAACTAAAGCATACCATATTATATATTTACTGTGTAGATCTACTCATGTGGAGTCGAGCAAAATTAGATTTTGTATTTTATATTTTTTATGATTTATTATAATTTTTTATAAATTTAGCCAAAATAAATAAAAAAAGAAAAAGACAAAACCACCGTCACTGTAGCAAAAACCATCATCAAAACCACTCCAGGGAGAAAAAAGCGCATGGTTTGAAAAAAAAAAGGGAGGGAGGCCGTTTGTCCGGGGTTTGAGGTTTAGAGAGGAAAAATAGACTTTCACGAAAAGTTAAGGGAGTAAAAGTAGACTTTTTTCCCTGCTGTAATAATGTAAAAGTGGCCCATTCAAACCAGACAGATGCATCGCCGCCACCTCCAGCCACAACAGCCGCATCCACCCATGGCGGCGCGCCGCCGCCGCCGCCGCCGCCCGAGCTGTTCGACGACGCCATCGCCGAGATCCTCCTCCGTCTCCCGCCCGACGACCCCGCGTGCCTCGTGCGTGCCTCCCTCGTCTGCAAGCTGTGGCGCCGCATCCTGTCCGACTCCACCTTCCCCCACCGGTACCGCGAGTTCCATCGGATGCCTCCCTCCTCGGTTGCCTAGGCAGTACCTACAGCAAAGCAGGGCTCTTCTTCCCCATCGGAACACGCGTTCCTTTGCTCCAGCCACCATTCAAGTACCGGGCTCTCGACTGCCGCCATGGCCGTGTCCTCGTCGACTCGGTCGGTGGCAAGAAGGAAAGTCTCGCCGTGTGGGACCCCATCAACGGCGACCACAAGCTGTTCCGCGATCCTGAGCCGGACGCATTTTGCCGCTCTGGCGTGGTTCTTTGCACGGCGGCAGGCTGCAACCACCGTGCCTGCAGCCACGGCGGCCCGTTCGTTGTGGTCCTTGTGAGCAGCCCATTGGACGGCACCAAGCCTATTAGTGCACGGGTGTACTCGTCCGATCGCGAGCCATCTGATTCATGGAGCACACCTGCCTCTTTGCAGCTATCTGAACATTCCAAACCCTACGGAAAACGTGGAGCCTTCGTTGGAGACCAAATCTACTTCTTACTCACATGTGACACAATTCTCAAGTATGATCTGGGAAAGCATTGCTTGACTACGATTTGCTTGCCATGCAAGTACACCAATTGCCATCCTGGTATCCTCATGCCAATGGACGACGGTTCGTCGCTGGGTTTTGCTGTTATCAAGGATTCAAGACTCCACTTGTGGGCGAGAAATGTGAATCCAGATGGATCTATGGAATGGATACAAGATAGTAGAGTCGTCTTGCTTAACAATCTAGATCCTATTATCCGGGAGGCTAGTGGCTACATGTTTGAGCTAAAATCAGGACGGTTCCAGAAACTAAGGAACCCGAAGTACCACTACTATGATGTCCTCCCTTACTTGAGTTTTTACATTCCAGGTAAATAAATTGCATTGTTATTTACTTACATAATTACGCGCTTTACAGCTTCTATATATATATATATATATATATATATATATATATATATATATATATATATATATATATATATATATATATATATATATATATATATATATATATATCTACATGATGTTCTGTATATATGTAGACATTTTAGTTGAATGCTACCTCTGCAAGAGAAATCTGAATACCTTACAATATAGCGTCACATCTGATTTTGGTCAATTATATTGTATTGGGCTCCTAGTCATAGGCACCATCAACATGTGCCTCTTGGAATATAGTTAATTTTTGTGTCTATCAATTAGCCACAAGTTGTCGGTCTAAAGTTTCGTATATCCTTGTTCGCCAGTCTAATTCTGAAGTTTGAAACAGCAAGACCCTAAACTTGTGAAAATTTGGTACTTCAGTGACAAATCACTTGCTTATGGCCTTTTTATTCGTTCGCCAGTCTAATATTTATGCATCCATTTCAGATTTTGCTGGCCACAAATTGCCACTGCCAGCGGAGACATAATAATAACTGGTGAGTTGAAGGATTATAGCACCTGGACAATTTACAATTCATTCAAGTCGTGGTTGCTGTACACTGCCTGCCTATTTCAGGCATTTTTGCTTTGAGATGTGCAGTATTGTGTTGGTAGTTTAGTTTATGCAAGGCACCGTGGTCAATTATGCTTTTCTGTCTACTCATTTTTCATCGTCCTGCTTCATGTGAAGACCATGTTTCAGATCTGCAGATAATCCTAACTCTGTGAGTGTTATATCGATAGACAATGGTTTAATTTGGTTTATAAGTCCACTCAGGAACCAAAGATATTTTGTAGTTGTTTTGATTTTAAAATTAATAAAGATGAGTGTTCAACCTCGTTTTCGTTTCTGGAACAGCAGTAATTTTCTTAACTCTGTTATCTTCATTTTCGTAATACTTACTAAGAGGTTGTGGGTTTTTTTGTCTTGTTTTGGCACTTGCTGTCCCAATCTGAAGATGACACCCAAATCACAATCTAAAGTTTGAAACCTTCAAAATTAGGATGTTGTTGTTTTATTGCTGACCCATAACATGGTTATAAGCTTTATTATGCACGTTTACCGTTATACCTCAAAATTAGTCACTCTAGTAGTACTCTGGTTTGGACAGAAGGAAACAGAAAACGTTTAGACTAGTAAAATTTTATTTTGATTTAGAGTTTAAATAAGAAAAATTGCATTTAGATAGAGACAACAAAAAAGATTGACAACTATATGTGGTTGAATTTTTTTCTGACCTTTCTTTGGCCAATCTGAAAATCACGCAAAAAAAAAAAACATAACCCTGTAATAAACCTTTAAACTTAGCATGTTGCTCATTCAGCTAAGGAAGATTAACACAGATGTATAGATAAGCAACACTTGATTTATATTTAGAGAAACAAGACAAACTTCAACAATGATATATGTGTTCATGATGGAAAATGAATTCACAACTAGGTGGCCGTTGACCTGTTGTCTTATTTGACCCATGCACTCCAAAAATCTGTTCCATAACATAATGTAACCTTCATAATTAGTATAATGCTGTCTTCGAGCTCTTTTATGTTTGATTTTTTTTGATCCACATCATGGTTACAAGCTGTATACTTTACAAATACTAAATGGTCACTGGAGTCTTCTGTTTTGATAGAAGGAATACCATATGTATTCAGATAAGTTACACTGCTTTTAGTTTTACAGGCATAAGAAAAACATTGAAAACTACCTATGGTCGAGACACTGAATAGAGGCCTAGGATGTTGTGGACCAATTTTCTTGTTTCCACCCTTGTGAAGCTAGTCTGAATACCTTTCTGAAACCACTATTATGTATACCTCAAGTCTCAGTATGTTGCTCCTTTGGCTCATGCATGTTTGATTGCTGATTAACATGATTTTGATATTTAATCATTTGATTTTCAGCTTGTGCTAGAGGTGCATGCTGTCAGCAGTGGGGACTCAGTGATCTTCCTAAGCAGCAAGTGTTGTTTGAGGATATTGGAAAATGGAATGTGGACCAATTCATCTACATGATGATGATGCTTCTCTAGTGAGCAGTTCAATAAGGTGACCATCTTGCATAGCTGATGCTTTCTAGTGTCTAGTCCATTCATTTCTTTTCTCTTGAGAAAGTTTCAGTGAGAAGTTAGAATAGTACTAGTTGTCTTATTCAATTAGTGTTTGTCTTATTCAATTAGTGTTCTGCTCATTAGCTTGGATTTTTGTTAACTTGAATAAAGACTACATTTTAGTTTAGTACAGACAAGTATGTTTCACTTTACTATTTGGATGATGAGTTATTTCTCAGTCCATACATGGTGTGGCCACTGGGAACAGAATATACAACTTTCCCTTCTGATTCATTCAGATTTTGTTCTACTTGGATTGGATAAGGTTTGCCAAGTACCAGACTGTGATGACTAACATTGTTCATGTTGTATTTGACAAGATCCTGATTTGAGAACTGCCTTGTATTGTTTCTCCAGTTGTGTTGAGCTATTGTTCAGTTTTGTCAACACGTATGGCCACTTCTAACTGTGGTTTTCGGTTCTGAAAAATGGTCTACTTGTCTCTTCTCCAGAAAAATGATATATATAATGTTTCTCTATCATTACATAGTGCCTTCACAGTTTCGTTAGACTTTGGAAGCTATGTTGCTCCATTCTTTTGCTTGTAGGATCTTGCAGTCAAGAAAATGGACTAACTAAATGTTCCCCAGCTTGTCCTTGTAAAAAATCATCGGAAGAGAGGCATCATCCTTATATGTCACAAGTTTATCAGATAGCTTGCAACTGGCCAGTCTGAAGCTCACATTTCAAGTGCAGTATCGCAAACATCCTGGGATTAGGCTTATTAGTTGGTCACAAGTTTTTTTTTTATAGAATCATGGTAGATTGGCAACGCCACCACAGGACCAATAGAATCCTATCTACGCTTTGGATACAGTGTCTTAGTCAGGAACTCAGGACTCGAGACTACATCTGAACCTGAAACTATCACGGTGTGTTCATCTTCAGTACATTGTGGTTCATATAGCAAATCAAGTAGATTTCCATTAGTAGTTACATTTCGTTTGAACGTGCATTCACTTATACTCCCTCTATAAGTGATTGTCACATTTAGTTTGTCTTAAATTAAACTTGTGTATCTTTGATCATTGATTTTAAAAAATTTATATAGTTCCATATCAAAAGATTTATATTTTTAGATTTTTCATGAGAAATACTATCATAATATATAATTCATATATTATGAAACTATAAGAATTTTTAAAAATGATTGGTCAAAGATTGCGAAAAGGGTAGACTTGGTGCAATTGGTGAGAAGCTCACCCACTGAGCACCAGGTTCTAGGTTCAAGTAGCCTCCCTGCATATTTGCGCTGGGGGGGAGGCTGGCTTCAGTTAAACCTTTCCCTAGAACCCCACTCAAGTGAGAGTCGTCGACACTGGATCTGTCCTTTTTTATTGGTTAAAGATTACAATGTTTGACTTAGAACAAACTAAATGTAACACTTATTAAAAAACACAGAGGGGTAGTTAATAGCTAGTTGAGGAAAATCAGCTAATAGCTTTTAATGGGTTATTAGGTAAGCCCCGTTGGATTTTCCAAGTAGTACTTAGATCGGGAAGCCAGTTAATAACTTATTTGAGCTTGGAAGTTCATCTTAAGCTATTAGTTGAATTGTTCGCTAGAGCGTTTGAATCCACTAATATTACATTTAGCTAGCCTTCAATTAAATCATACTCCCCCTATTTTAAATTATAAAGTCGCTTTTAATTTTTTTCATCTATTTTTTTATAAATATCTAGACACATAACAAAATAGATGTACTAAAAAAGTTAAAACGACTTATAATTTAGAACCAGAGAAGTGTCTAATTAAGCTCCACTTCAGCGTGTAGTCAGGACTACATCCAAATCTAAAAGTATGACAGATCGTTCAATTTCAGTACCTTGAGGTTCATATAAAGAAATCAAGTCAAGTAATATGTCAAGTAGCCCAAGTGAAATTGTGAAATAATATTGCAAAAAAATCATACTACAGAAATTGCAATTCCAAAGAAATTCGTAATACGGAAATTCCAATTCCAAAGAAAATCTTAAAAATGCACTATTTCGTGAGCTTGGTGAACGTGAACCGGACCAAGCTGGTGGGCCCTCTGGTGGAGCCGCACAAACTCCACTACAGTCTCTCTCTTCGCTTCTTCAGCTTTCTCCACACCCAAATCCCCAATTCCCCACCCGGACGACATTTCTCACCCAAACCCTCGCATCCCCCATCCATGGCGCCGCCGCCGCCGGAGCTGAACCCCGACGTCGTCGCCGAGATCCCGCTCCGCCTGCCACCGGACGACCCCGCGGGCCTCGTGCGCGCCTCCTCCGTGTGCAAGCCCTGGCTCCGGACCCTCACCGACCCCGCCTTCCTCCGCCGCTACCGCGCCTTCCACGGGCCGCCCTGCGTGCTCGGCTTCCTCCACAACCCGTCCGACCGCAGCCTCGAGCGTTTCGTCTCCACCACGGCGTTCCGCCCGCACGCCGCCGCCCACCGAACCTGCGTCGTGCTCGACTGCCGCCACGGCCGCGTCCTCTTCTACGACGACCGCTCCGGTGGTGAGTTCGTCATCTGGGACCCCGTCACCGGCCGCGAGCGCCGGATCCGAGACGAGGTGCCCGACGTCTACACCAACCACGCCGTGCTCTGCGCCGCGGGCGCCGGCTGCGACCACAGCACCTGCGGAGGGGGCCCGTCCCTACTGGCCTGCGCCGGCGTGCACCGCCACTCCTTCAGTGTAGCGGACGCGTGCGTCTACTCATCTGAGACTGGCGCGAGGAGTTTACTATGTACCAATTTCCGCCTGGAGCACCACCCATATGGGCTCGAGGACCGGCCCGCCGCGCTAGTGGGGGGTGCGCTCTACTTCGTCAGCGACTCTGCAGCCTGCTGCGGTATGATGTTCTGCTTGGATATGGACTGTCGGTGATGGAGTTGCCTCCTGCCAATTCTCTTGGTAGCAGCACCATTGTTGTCATGACAGCAAGCAATGGTGGGCTGGGATTAGCCACCTTTCATAAAGGCTTCCTAGCCCTGTGGTCGACTGAGACCGGACCTAACGGATATGCCAGATGGGCGCACGTCAATCTCATCCCTCTCGAGAAGCTGCTCCCGTTTGACATTCGTATGAGCTCAGCATGGTTGAGTGGATTTGCGGAAGACACCAATTTGATTTTCTTGAGCACAGATGGCAATGGAATATTCACTATTGAGCTCAAGTCATTGCTATGGAATATTCACTATTGAGCTCAAGTCATTGCTAACCGCTGTGACCAGGAAGGTGTGTGAGATGGGCAATGTCAAACATGTCTTTCCCTACGTGAGCTTCTACACTCCAGCTGGTACTGCATCTCGGGCTTCCCCATCTTTGCTTGCTTCGCTGCAATTTGTGACTATTTAGTCAGTCAGATATAGTCATACTTCTGTTAGTTTATTTATGAAGGTAGTGTGTATTACCTAGATAATATAAGTGACACTTGATTTTGATTTAGTGGCACAAGAAAGACATCGACAAAGATATGTGTGGTTGAGAAAATCTATGTGCTGGTAGGGAGGTTGTGGGAATATCATTTTTTTTAACATTTGCATAGCCAATCTGAACATCACACCCAAATCACAATGTAAACCTTCAAAATTGATATGCATGTTGATATTTGATTGTCGGCCCATAACATGGTTATAGGCTTATGTACGTTTAACGTTGCACTTAAAAAAATTAATGGCTTCAAGAACACTCTGGTTTGGCCGTTTAAGCAGAAGGAAATAGAAAATATTTATATCAGTAACATTGTATTTTGATAGATATATTAGATACTCCCTCCGTTCCAAATTATAAGTCGCTCTGACTTTTGGTTCATCCATTTTGCTATGTATCTAGACATATTATTATATCTAGATGCATAATAAATTGAATGAACCACAAAAGTCAAAGCGACTTATAATTTGGAACGGAGAGAGTAGTTAATAATATTGCATTTAGGTTTGGAGACACAGGGAAAGCATTGACAATCATATGTGGTCAAAACATTCAACACATAACTAGTTCTGTATTCACCTTTGTTTGGCCAATCTGAAAATCACAAAAAAAAAAAAAAATGCTGGAAATCCTTAAACTTAGCATGTTGCTCATACAGCTTTGAAGATAACACTAGTTGCTAAGATAAGTAATGCTTGATTTAGATATAAAGAAACAAGAAAAACTTCTATAATGATATATGTGCTGAGGAAAATGAATGCACAGCTAGGAGGCCATTGATCTATTGTCCTGTTTAACCCTTGTATGGCGAATCTAAAAATTCCACTATATATAAAAACAATGCAAACCTTCATAACTTGTGTTTTGTGGCGTTCTGGCTCATGTAAGTGTGATTTCCTGATCCATAAGCTAGTTGCAAGCTTTTTTTTCTTCATAAATGCTCACTGTAGTCAAACTTTATTTACAACAGGCGGAAGTAGAAAATATCTAGGCAAGTTACATTGTCTGTAAATTTAGGGACATAAGAAAACCATTGAAAACTCTGGTTAGGACACTGAATACACGCCTAGGAGGTTTTTGATGTATTCTCCTGTTTTTCACCCTTGTAGTCTTGTGTGGCCAATCTGAAAATCATACCAAAAACACAGATTTGTAAATCCTGAAGCTCATTATGTTGCTCGTTTAGGTCATGGACATGTTTTAGTGCTGAATGTGACCTTAGCTTTGTATTGTTTTATTTTCAGCTTTCGCTAGAGGCACACTGCAATCACCTGTGGAGACTCAGTGATCCTCTAAGATCCATCACTTCGCGGTGTTGATGCTTCGGTCTGTTGAACAGTTCTACAAATCCGCCGTGTTGCATAGCTGATGCTTTCTAGTTTCCAGTCCTTTGTGTTATCTTGAGAAAGTTCCAGTAAGAACAATACTAGTTATCTTAAGTTCTCTGCTCATTGAATTTTTGTGAGTCAAAGACTATGTTTTAGTTTATGCGTACAATTATGACAAGTATGTTTCAGTTTATTATATTGGTTCACAAATCATTTCCCACGCAATGTGTGGCGTGGCCACTGTGAACTGAATATGCACTGCTTTCCAGGAAAGCCTTTCCTACTGAATCATTCAGTTTCATTCAACTTGGATAAGGTCCCCAACCACCAGATCACTATGGCAAACTGGTTCTTGTATTCATAAAGTTCCTGATTTGCAAACTGCATGCATTGTATTCCCCCCCTGCTTCGTTGATGTACTGTTCAGTTTGGTCGACACGGCCACTTGTAACTGTACAGTTTTCATTCAGTCTTGTGTGCGCGTATGCATGGTGAAGAAACTGAAGAACATTGTGTATTGGATTTTTGAGATGAAACCTGGCCGTCAGTTTCACTTATGATGGGGTGCATGCAGCCACCGGCCGTCGGATTTCCAAGCAACATGTCGACACGGCCACTTGTAACTGTACAGTTGTCATTCAGTCTTGGATGATGGTGTCCAAGCTAGACTTCTCCGGCCGGAACATGTCGAGCAGGACACGGCCATGGCGACAGTCGATAGCCCGGCATCTGACGGCCGGTGGCTGGAGGAGAGGGACGCGTGTTGTGATGGGGACGTCCGGTGGCTGGAGGAGAGCCACACATCATGTATGTATGCCTGAGCATCTCCAACTTGGTAAAATTTACTTGCTAAATCATGTGATTTAGCAAGTTGCTAAATTATTTGGCAAGCGGAAAAAAGATTCCAACTTGGTAAACATTTTTTTGTCAGGGACCCTGGACTTCTTAGGAATTGATAAAGCCCATATCAAAAACTCCCCTCTCTTGTATATTTGCAAAGTGAACACGAGGAAAAGTTTCTATTTGCACGTGAGTCCTTTCTCCTTCTCCATCACGGATCGACGCCACGTCACGCGTCCCGCCGGACGTCATATGGACGCGCCTGGCCAGCACCGACGCGGGCCGGCCAGCAGCACGCAGCAGCAGCCGCCGCCGCCGATGCGCCGCGGCATGAAAAGCGAAGCCCAGCTGCCGCAACCTCCCTTCCAGCCTCCACCACAGGCGAAGGGCGGCGCCGCGCCGCGGCCGCCGGATCCGGCGAAGCTCTCCGCCCCGCGGACGCCGGCTGGGCGCGGGCGTGCGACTTCGACGCCGAGCGAGGCGAGCCTGGACCTACGCCAAGCGCCGCGGATAGCAACCTCGCTCCGCCGCTGGTTAATACGCTGCGGCAAGACCTTCCGATAGCAAGTGCGGAAAAATAGCAAGTTGGTTTGATGAGTTGTTGGAGAAGAAATTTTGTGATTTTTTGCCAAAAATCAACCTATTTTAAGGAGTTGTTGGAGATGCTTTGATTAAAGAGGATAATTTACAGGGACATACTATATGGGACTACAGTAACAGTTTAGAATACGTTTTCTTATAATGACAGATGTATAGTTGTACGTACTCCTATATAATTAGATGCTAACGGAGTTGCTGGCCAATTCAGATTCCTTTTTTTGGACGGGGAAAGGGGGGTGGAGAGGGGGGGGTGGGTACTTTATATATTATTATTTTGATATTGGCATATTGCCATGTATGGTCGGTACGCAAAAAAGATATGCCTTGCTACTAGTTGTGCGGCTTGTGCCCTGTAGCTTCCCAAACCCTCGCATCGCTCCATGATGGCGCCGCCGCCGCCGCCGCTGCCAGAGCTGAACCCCGACATCGTCTCCGAGATACTGCTCCGCCTGCCACCGGACGATCCCGCGGGGCTCGTGCGCGCCTCCGCCGTCTGCAAGCCTTGGCTCCTTACCCTCACCGAGCCCACCTTCCTCCGGAGATACCGCGACTTCCACGGGAAGCCCCGCATGCTCGGCTTCCTCAAAAACACGGCCGGCAGTACCCTCGAGCAGCGCTTCGTCCCCACCACGGCGTTCCGCCCACACGCCGCCGCTCACCACCGCACCTGCAGCGGCGGCCGCGTGGTCGACTGCCGCCACGGCCGCGTCCTCCTCCACGACTACGGCTCCAAGGAGTTCTTCGTCCTGGGACCCCATCACCGGCCGCGAGCGCCGGATCCCCAACAAGTTTCCCAGCTTCTACACCAACTACGCAGTGCTCTGCGCCGCCGTGGGCGCCGGCTGTGACCACAGCGCCTGCAGCGGGGGGCCGTTCCTACTGGCCGGCGCCGGCGTGTTCAGCTTCATTGCGGGGGAATCCTGCGCGTGCTTCTACTCGTCTGAGACCGGCGCATGGGGCGTAGAGGCCAGCATTACCCATTTCTACCTCTACGGCCTCGAGGAGCGGCCTGCCGGGCTCGTGGGGTGTGCGCTCTACTTCATCGGCGACGACGACTCTAGCAATCTCCTGCGGTACGAGGTTCTGGGTGATGGTGGCGTGCTGCTGATGAACCTCCCTCCTGCATGTGCTTTCAATGTCAACACCATTGTCATGACAACTGGCAATGGTGGGCTGGGATTAGCCTCCTATGATGATGGCATGCTAGCCCTGTGGTCTGCTGAGACGTGTCTCAGCAGAGATCCCAGATGGTCGCAGATCAAGCTCATCAATCTCGAGAAGCTGCTCCCGATTGACATTAGTAGTATGAGCTCAGTATGTTTGAGTGGATTTGCTGGAGAGGCCAATCTCATTTTCTTGAGCACATACGATGGCGACGATGAAGACCATGAAGATGGAATCTTCACTATTGATCTCAAGTCACTGCTGGTGAGGAAGGTGTCTGAGATGCATGCCGGCCATGTCTTTCCCTACGTGAGCTTCTACACTCCAGCTGGTACTGATGCCTCTCGTGCTTCCCCGTATTTGTTTGGTTCACTGCAATGTGTGCATGTTTAGTATAGTCATAGTTAGGGTATGAAGGTAATGTGTATTATGATAAGTAACACTTTATTTTGATTTGGAGACACTAGAAAGATATCGAGAAAAATGTATGTGGTTGAGTCCGAAGATCACACCAAATCACAATGTAACCTTCCAAACTGATATGCATGTTGATCTTTCATTGACGACACACATAACATGGTTATAGGATTTATGCACGTCTACTGTTACACCTTGAAATTTAGTTAGCTTCAGTAATACTCCTTACTCCGGTTTGGCTGTTTGGGCTGAAGGAAACAGAAAATGTTTATATCAGTAATAAAATTGCATTTACATATAGAGTTTAGATGGTTAATTAATATTGCATTTAGATATTAGACACACAAGAAAAACATAGACAACTATATGCGGTCAAAACATACAACACAAACACCTTTTAGGCTGTTTATCATTTGTTCTGTGTTCACCTTTGTTTGATCAACACACACGCACGCATGCACGCACACAAAAACAGATGCTGGAAGCCTTTAATCTATGGTTGGGACATTAATTGAATACATGCCTAGGAGGTTGTCGATGTATTCTCCTGTTTTTCACCCTTGTGGTCTTGTGTGGCCAATCTGAAATCACACCAAAAGCACAGTTTTGTAAATCTTGAGGCTCATTATGCTGTTCATTTAACTCATGGACTTGTTTGATTGCTGAACATGACCATAAGCTTTATTGTTTTATTTTCAGCTTTTGCTAGAGGTGCACTGCAATCACCTGTGGAGACTCGGTGATCCTCTAAGACCCATCACTTTGCGGTGTTGATGTTTCGCACTGTTGAACAGTTCTTACAAATCCACTGTGTTGCAGAGCTGACGCTTTCTAGTTTCCAGTCCTTTGTGTTGTCTTGAGAAAGTTCCAGTAAGAACAAATTAAAACTACTAGTTATCTTATCCAGTTAGTGCTCTGCTCATTGGATTTCTGTGAGTCGAAATCTATGTTTTAGTTTATGTGTAGTATAATAATTATGAGAAGTATGTTTCAGTTTACTATATTGGCAGACGAATCATGCTCATGCATTTTCTCCTCTCCATGCGTTGTGCGGCCACTGTGAGCTGAATGTGCACTGCTTTCATGCATACTGAATCATTCAGTTTTCATTCAACTCGGACAAGGTTCCCCAACCCCCAGATCACGATGGCAAACTGGTTTGTTGAGCTATACTGCTTAGTTTAGTTGACATGGCCACCCGTATTTGCACAGTTTTCATTCAGTTTTGTGTGCACGTACACATGTGAAGTAACTGAAGAACATTGTGTATTGAATTTTGTCATGCTTGTGAATATAAAACAGACTCAAGAGAAAATTTTTCTCGAATACGCAAAAGGCTTGCATATCTTTGTATTTAAGGGAGAAGTTCTTTACAAACATGCATGCCAGTTAGTTGGAGGGAGAGTACAAATTTAGAGATACGTTCGACCCCTGGTCCAACGGGAGAGATAGCGGACTACTCGCGAATGAGACTACCTAGGTTGCACGCCCCGTCCTGGATCCAAAGATCGGCGGTGTGCTTGATTACCAACAAGACTTGGTTGACCGGCGATGACGTTTCGCGGAAGAGCCTCACGTTCCGCTCCTTCCAGAGCTCCCATGCAACCAGAGCGAAAAGGGTGTCGGCTCCTTTCCGTTTGTCGCCGTGCCATCGTGATCGCCACGCCTCCCACCAGTCGATGAAATTGCTACGCCCCACTAGCGTGTTGTCAGCTCCTAGGCGGTCCAGGATGTTCCACCAAATTTGTCTGGCGAAGGGACATTCGGCGATGATGTGGTCGATGGTTTCTTGGACCTGGTCACAGAGATCTAGTAGTATGTACATGTGTATATGCTATGAAATAGTGCTATGAAGGGGTGCCTCTGATTTCAGTAGCATATGAATAGTGACACCAGTTCACGAACCATATAGATATAAGATAAGATGAATGTTACACTCCTTTTGATTGATTCCAGTTTTATGATTCATTGTAGTCTGTGTTGCGTAAAATTTCAAAACACATTTAGATAGTGACTAGTATTTTTATGTTTTTTTTTTTCTAGAACTTTCGGGATATATTTTCATTTCCTAGAGCCAAATATAATTTTTGGAAGATCATAGGTATATTTTTCATGAGTTTGATTTGCACTCATCGTATCCCAATATATCTCTAACATTTTTTGGGAGATTTTTAGAAGCTTTGAGTATTTTTTTCTGTTTATTTATAAAAACCTTATCAAATGTTTACAAACTATTTCTAACTAATTATTAATAATAAATAAATAAATAGACAAAACAGCCTTGTTAATGATGGCAGCCCAAGCGAGGCCCATGGTTGTGTGGGTCCCTCCGTCCAGTCCACGTTCCCTTGCTCGGATTCAGCTTTCCCCTAAATCGGCAAATCCTTCCATGGCGTCGCCACCTAGAGCTGAACCCTGACGCCGTCTGCCTTCAAAAAGAACCAAGTGTTACATAGCAATTCTCAATTTAAAGCCCAAAATCTAAATAAAATAAGGATTAATTTTTAAAAAAGCGCTAGAATCCATGAAAAAAAAGTAGTCAGAGCCATAAATGCTCCTCCTAATAAAAAATCAAAATTTAAATTACTATTAAAGAAATTTCCATAACAACACACAGATACATACTTACTAGTCTATATCTATACCTAATAATAAAGAGACAAGCGTTTCTCCTCCCTGTTTTTTGGTCCGGCCCTCCTCTAACTAATTTTTTTTTTCAAGAAGAATGAAATAAAACCACCACTTATCTCTTACTTAGTTTGGAATTGTAAAACCTTATTGGTAACTAGCGTTCTATCTTTTTTAAGCTTCCTCACATAATACATAGACAATAGCTACCTAATAAACCGAGTCAATCTCTCCTCGATTTTTCATATGGTACTAATCCTATACTGCAGATATTATTTTTTATGGGTCTCAGTATTTAATTGAAACATGATTGAGATAAGCCCAGGTATTATGGCCCACGATGGGGCAAAGTCCAATTAAACAAAGAAAATTGGATGCAAGACAAAACAAGGAAAACAAACGGATAGAAAAAAGAAAAAAGATAATATAAAAACCGATCCTATAAATAGTATATGTGGCAACATGCACAAACATTATATTGGTCCGTTTCCATAACGTGTACGTCAACAGAAATCAAAGTCCTCTTAGAGTTCAAAGTGGGCAATGAAGACATGGACAAATCGAGCAAATAAAAAGAAAAATTGCCGATTCCAAGGAGAGGGAGGAAGAGCAAATAAAAAGAAAAATTGCCGATTCCCAGGAGAGAGAGGAAGGGAAATCGTTCGACCAAATAAAAAAAAATATATATGGAGGCGTATCTCCTATCACCAAGTTGTGAGGGGGGTGCATTATGGATGGGGCGTGCGAGTTCAACAAGCAAGCCCCCTACTGCGCATGAGGCCTGGGCTAGAAGTAACGAACCCTATTGGAGATAGTGAGGGAAGAAATACATATTTTCAAAGAAGAAAATCACATTCAGAGAGCAAATTCAATCGAGAGAGAGGAAAAAAGAGATATTCTACAAGGGGTATAATATCCACCGTCACTTGAAGCCGGCACTGCATGAAAGCTGGAGTTGTGACTGATGTGTAGGACAAGCCATTATACATGTTCGTCGGTTAGGATCTACCAGGCTCGCACCAGCCGAATGAGAATCTTTAGCCGTCTCCAGTCTGAAGAGCGGCAAAGACTCCAATATAAATATATATAAAGAATCTTTGGCCGTCTCCAGTTGGAAGAGCGGCAAAGACTCCAATATAAACAAGAATACTAAACGTTGTGATGTTTTTTCATCAGAACGCCATGGACCAGCTCATGCCCAACAATAGGACGCTCTTGTATGCACTCTAATTCAGATCCGCACAGCAAGTTGGCCACATTCCTTATTGTGGGTCTGACGCGTTTTGATTCATGAGAGATTGCTACAGTAGGAGAGGGGAGAGAATGAGCGAACATTGACCAGACAAGGAAGATAAATGGCTTCGGAGGCAACGGGGAAGAAGATAATAAGCATAGAAAGAAATCATAATGTGTGAACTTTTTTATGGTAAAAATTGATATGTGCATGTCTATTAGATCATGGTCCAACTAATCAAATCATAACAAGTAGTTATTGTCTAATGGAGTCTAAATAAAGATATTTCTGCAAGCTTATGGTTTAACTAATCAAATCATGAGATTAAAATCTTGAATAACTAAATATATATCGGCAAGCCTATATAGTGTAACTAATCAAATCGTCCTGAATTGAAGTCTTTAATGGTTTGTAGTTTAATTGGGTCTAAATAAATATATCCTTGAATCCCTACTAATTATCCGTGTCGAAAATCAAAAGATGTCTTCTCTCACAATCATCAATACATGGACAGACTAATTCTCGACACATCAACAACTAATTGCTTGATGTCTTTAATTAAATATTAGAATCATATATTTTATGGACATAAAGAATTTCATGCAGGACTAAGAGGACATTCATATTATTGTTGTCATGGTGATCATAAAATAAATTATACTCCTCCAGTTAAATTGTAAATCATTCTCACTTTTTAAGTAAATAGGTTTTATTACGTATTTAGACATACATAACTTATAAATTTTATCAAAAACTAAAACATAACTAGATATTTATGATAATTTAGTATTTTTCACAAGTATTTGATAGTTTTATCTCCCGTTGCAAACGCACGGGCACTTTTGCTAGTAATAAATAAATAGACAAAGAAGCCTTATTAAAAATCTTAATGATGCCAGCCCAAACGAGGCCCATAATTGGGTGAGTTCCTCCGTCTTCTTCCCACAAATCGTCACATCCCCTTCCATGCCGCCGCCGCCGCCGAGCTGAACCCCCCGACACCGTCGGTGAGATCTTCCTCCGCCTGCCGCCGGACGTCCCCGCGGACCTCGCGCGCCCTCTGCCGTCTGCAAGACCTGGCTCCGGACCCTCTCCGACCCCGCCTTCCTCCGCAGCTACCGCGCCTTCCACGGGATGCCACCCGTGCTCGGCTTCCTCCACAACCGAACAGACCGCAGCATCGTCTCGCGCTTCGTCCCCACCACGGCGTTCCGCCCACACGCCGCCGCCGCCGCTCACCGCACCTGCGTCGTGCTCGACTGCCGCCACGGCCGCGCCCTCCTCTACGACACAAGCTCCAGCGAGTTCGTCGTCTGGGACCCAGTCACCGGCCGCGAGCACCGGATCCCCGACGAGATGCCCGACTTCTACACCAACCATGCGGTGCTCTGCGCCGCGGGCGCCAGCTGCGACCACAGCACCTGTGGCGGGGGGCCGTTCCTGCTGGCCTGCGCGGGCGTGCTCAGCGACGACCCCTTCCATGAAGGGGACGCCTACGCCTGTTTCTACTCATCTGAGACCGGCGCGTGGAGAGTACAGACCCACCTGCGCCTGGAGTACGACCACTGCAGCAGCCTCGGGGATCGTCCTGCCTCGTTTGTTGGCGGTGCGCTCTACTTTGCCATCTACGGCGAGCTGCTGCGGTACGATGTTCTGGGTGGCCATGACCTGTCGGTGATGGAGTTGCCTCCTCCTGCCAACGTGGACGGTGCGAGCACCATTGCCATGACAGCAGGCAATGGTGAGCTGGGATTAGCCACCTTATTTGATCATGGCATGCTAGCCCTGTGGTCGACTGAGACAGCTCCTAATAACAGAGATGCTAGATGGGTGCACACCAAGCTCATCAATCTCCAGAAGCTCCTCCCGGTTGATATCGGTGCGAGCGTAGTATGGTTGAGTGGATTTGCTGAAGACGCCAATGTCATTTTCTTGAGCACAGATGACAAAGGAATTTTCACTGTTGAGCTCAAATCATTGCTGACCAGGAAGGTGTCTGAGATGTGCAATGTCAACCATGTTTTTCCCTACGTGAGCTTCTACACTCCAGCTGGTACGGCCCCATGTACATCCCATCTTTTATTTGGTTCACTGCAATTTGTGACTCTATTCAGTCAGGCATATAGAGTCATACTTCTGTTAGGATATGAAGGTAATGCGTATTATCTAGATAAGTAACACTTGATTTGGATTTAGAGAAACAATAAAGACATCAAAAAAGGATATATGTGGTTGAGTCTGAAGATCAAACCTACCAAACTGATATGCATGTTGATCCTTTCATTGCCGACACATTATATGGTTATAGGCTTTACACACATTTACTGTTATGCTTAGAAAATTAGTTAGATTCAGTAATGTACTCTGGTTTGGTTATTTGGGCTGAAGGAAATATAAAATGCCTATCAGTAACATTGTGTTTAGATATAGTTTCGATAATTAATATTACATTTAGATTTAGAGATACAAGAAAAACATTGACATTTTTATGTGGTCAAAACATTCAACACAATTATAGGAGGTTGTTTATCTTCAGTTCTGTATTCACCTCTGTTTGGCCAATCGGAAAATCACACACACAAACAAAGATATTGGAAACCTTTAAGCTTACCATGTTGCTCATTTAGCTTTGAAGTATCACAAGTTGCTAAGATAATTGATGCTTGATTTAGATTTAAAGAAACAAGAAAAACTTCGACAACAATGTATGTGCTCAGGAAAATGAATGCACAAGTAGGGACACTGAATTGAATACACGCCTAGGTGGTTGTTGATGCATTGTCATGTTTTCACCCTTAAGGTCCTGTGTGTCTAATCTAAAAAATCTCACCAAAAGCACAGTTTTGTAAACCTTCTTGATGTTCATTATGTTGCTCCTTTAGCTCATGGACATGTTTGATTATTGGTGAAAATCACATCAAAAAAACAGTTTCATATACAAAGTACCAACCCTTTCACTATAACCATGACAGGCTTCAAGCCTCCCTACAACAACTCAAGCGAGGAAAAATCACATCGCTGGGAGGGTGACGACAATGCGAGCTCAAGCAAAGACGGCATGTCTGGGTCTCCTTGGATGATGGACAATGAACCGTGGTACACTGAGGAGAAGGCCGAGGATGAGCCTGCAACAAAGAGGCAAAAAAGTGATCCTAGCTCTGATAACGAGGAATCCGATTAGTTTAATTTGTTTAAAATATATGCCATGATTGTAATGCTTATGTATTAGTTTTCAGAGATTATTTGACTTGTATTAGTTTTCAGATTATTTGACTCGTCGCTCAGAATCTTTTATCATATTGTGTTTGTTCTCACATAGTCATCCTTCATACGAGGACTGCCTTGCTTCATCCCTGGAGCAATCTTGGCTTTATACGATGATTACTCCTCATCTGGAGCAATTTTGGGTGTTGTTCATCTCTGAAAATAGTTTGACAAAGATAGTAAAAATTAGTCCACCTCACAAAATCAATAAACATAGAGGCTATTTTCAGAAGTGGGCCTCTTAAGAGGCCGGTCTTTGTTAAATGATGTGAAGCCTAATCAGCCCATCTCTAAAGCTAGAGTCCCTCAACTACATAAACATATCAGGTAGGGTTTTCATTCTATTTTGTCTTGCGTGATCGCTGCCTCTACCTCTCTCTCATCCCCCACTCGATTCTCCCTCACACCGATAGGTGTGAAGCTCACCTCTACCTTTGATAGACCCACTCGCGTGGGATTTATGCGCGCACAAGGCTCCCAACTCTAGTGGTAGCGCACACATGCAGGGCTCCTCACTTTGGTGATGACACGCCGTAATCGGGGTGACGCGTTGCGGGGCTCGCGGCGGCAGGACAAGATCTCGGCACGAGAAGGATGCAGATCTCGGCTGTGAGATCTCGAGCGAAGAGGAGATGACTGTATCAAATCTCGGCTACGGCAGCAGCGACACCCCTAGATTAAGTACGCTCGGCAATGGCAACGTGCAGGGCTCAACAACGACGTCAATGACAGCAGATCCAACATGAGGGCTGAGAGTGGGCTTGCCAGTGGACTCGTGGTTTTTTAAATCTATTTCCATAGGTGGACATTTGATTTCAAATAGTAGTTATTTATGCAAGACCTAGTGGAAATAATTAGAAAACATATATATCACGGGCTATTTGGATCTTCTCGTTTGGAGGAATTGGAACCTACTTAATAAATTACGCCATTTGGTTTGCAATTTGACATTCTATCATTTTTTAAAGTTCATATATAAGTCTATCTTAAATTCATAGCAGTAGAAGATAAAGATTGATTCTATAGATCATTATGCTATATTTCTATTTTGCAATTTATAACACGCTCTTCAACTTGCTTCCCTACGGTAGAAATACAACATATAAAGTATCCCTCTCATATAGCCAACAATAATATAAAAATATAATCCATATATAAACATATTAACTTAATTACTATATGTCGAAATTATGATTATTAAAATGAATTCAATTATAAGGATCCAAAAGGACTCTAATATTTTTTGCTTGGAATCTTAGACATATTTTATACGGAATATTTACCTAATTATATTTTTTAACTAGTACAAAGTAGAAAAAAAGACAAAAGAGCCTCAAAAAATCGTTAATGATGCCAGCCCAAGAGAGGGCCCATGACTGGGTCGGATTCGGTTCAACTTAACCAAACAAAATATATTATAAAAAACTTACAAGAAAATCAGCAAATGTGTACATTACGGAATACCCATCCACCCCAAACCCTCGCATCGCTCTCCATGGCGCCGCCGCCGCCAGAGCTAAACACCGACGTCGTCTCCGAGATCCTGCTTCGCCTGCCGGGCGACGACCCCGCGGGCCTCGCGCGCGCCTCCGCCGTCTGCAAGCCCTGGCTCCGGACCCTCACCGACCCGCCTTCCTCCGTCGCTACAGCGACTTCCAGGACGCCCGCGTGCTCGGCTTGCTCCAGAACACGACCGGCTTCATCCCCATCACGGCGTTCCGCCCGCCGCGCGCCGCTGCCGCTCACTGCACCCGCGGCGTGCTCGATTGCCGCCACGGCCACGTCCTCCCCTACGACTCCGGCTCCAAGGGTTTCGTCGTGTGGGACCCCGTCACCGGCCGCGAGCGCTGGATCCCCTACGTCGACGAGGATCCCTACGCCTACGCCAACCACGCGGTGCTCTGCGCCGCCGCGGGCGCCGGCTGCGACCACAGCACCTGCAGCGGGGGGCCGTTCCTACTGGCCAGCACGGGAGTTCACAGCGAATGTATGAACAGCCTCGGGGACCAGCCGGCCGCGCTCGTTGGGGGTGCGCTCTATTTCGTCGGCGACGACTGTGGCCTACTCCTGAAGTACGATGTTCTGGGTGGGCGTGGCCTGCGGCTGATGAACCTCCCTCTTACATGTGGTTTCAAGCTCAATACCATTGCCATGACAACAGGCAATGGTGGGCTGGGATTAGCCTCCTATAATGATGGCATGCTAGCCCTGTGGTCTGCTGAGACGTGTCACAGCAGAGATCCCAGATGGTCGCAGATCAAGCTCATCAATCTCGAGAAGCTGCTCCCGAATGACATTAGTACGAGCACAGTATGGTTGAGTGGATTTGCTGAAGACGCCAATGTCATTTTCTTGAGCGCAGATGGCAATGGAATCTTCAGTATTGAGCTCAAGTCTTTGCTGACCAGTAAGGTGTTTGAGATGGACAATGTCGACCATGCCTTTCCCAACCATGTCTTTCCCTACGTGAGCTTCTACACTCCGGCTGGTATGGCCCCTCGCGTACATCCCCATCTTTGTTTGGTTCAATGCAATGCCTGACTATTCAGTCAGACATATATAGTCATACTTCTGTTAGGGTACGAAGGTAATGTGTATTATCTAGATAAGTAACACTTGATTTTGATTTAGAGAAATAGGAGACAATGAGAAAGATATATGTAGTTGAGAAAATCTATGGACTAGTAGAAGGTTGTGGGAATATCGTTTTGTTTCACACTTGCATATAGCATATAGGCTTTGTGCATGTTTATTGTTATGCTCAGAAAATTAGTCAGCTCTGGTTTGGGCGTTTGGGCTGAAGGAAATATAAAAAGTTTATCTCAGTAGCATTGCATTTAGATAGAGTTAAAATAATTAATATTGCATTTAGATTTAGAGACAGAAGAGAAACATCGACAACTGCATGTGGTCAAAACATTCGAAACACACTTAGGAGGTTGTATATCTTTTATTCTGTATTCACCTTTGTTTGGCCATTTTAAAAACCACACATAAACAAACAAACAAAGATGGTGGAAACTTTTAAGTTTACCATGTTGCTTATTTAGCTTTGAAGATATCACAAGTTGCTAATAGAATGCTTGATCTATATTTACATAACAAATAAAAACTTTGACAACAATATATATATATATATATATATATATATATATATATATATATATATATATATATATATATATATATATATATATATATATATATATATATATATATATGCTCGGGAAAATGAATATATGCTCAGGAAAATGAATGAATGCACAGCTTGGAGGTTTTTGATCTATTGTCCTGTTTAACCCTTGTATGGCAAATCTAAAAACCCTCTGTAAACAGTGTGAACCTTCATAATTTGTATATTGTGGTCTTCTAGCTCATGTAAGTTTGATTTCCTGATCCATAAGATGGTTACAAGTTTTATCCTTCATAATTTATCATTGTAGCCAATGTTTTATCACAACAGAAGGAAGTAGAAAATATATACGCATGTTGCATTGCAGAAAATATAGGAGGTTGTTGCTGTACCTATTTTCACCCTTGCGAATCTGAAAATCACACCAAAAGCATAGTTTTGCAAACCTTGAGGTTCATTATATTGCTCCTTTAGCTCATGACCTTTTGGTTATTGGTGAAAATCACACCAAAAACACTCTGTCTTATACAATGTACCAACCCTTCACTATAACCATGACAGGCTTAAGCGAGAAAAAATCACAGCAGAGGAATGACTCAAACGAGAAAAAATCACAGCGTATGGAGAGTGATGGCGATGCGAAGTCAAGTGAAGACGGCATGCCTGGGTGCAACAAAGAGGCAAAAAAAAGGATCCTAGCTCCAACAACGAGGAATCCAATTAGTTTAATTTATTTCAAATATATGCAATGATTGTAATTCTCATCGAGATATATGTACTAATTTCAGATTATGTAACTTAAGCAAGTCTTTGAGTTATCAAGTTATCATAGTATAGAATGGGATTAGGCTAACTGGTGTGTTCCTTCTTGCACTAATTCAGAGTTTTTTATATTAATTAATTGTTGAAATTGATCGTGTTTTCTAGATGTCATGTCGTCACCAGAATGTTTTCACTGTAACACTAAGGTGTTTGGATGGTGTGGAAAAAGTTCTGCCTATATCACATCGAATGTCGAGGGATGTCGGAGAGGAATTCAAATACTAATAGAAAATAAATTACAGAATTTATTAGAAAACCACAAGACAAATTTTTTAAGTATAATTAATCTGTCATTAGCAAATATTTACTGTAGCAGCACATTGTTAAATCATGAACTAAATAGGCTTAAAAGATTCGTCTCACAAAGTTATCGAATCTATACAATTAGTTATTTTTTAGACTAAATTTAATACTCTATACATGTGTAACTAGATTCGATGGGACAGGGCAAAAAATTTGCCCCTCCCATCCAAATACCCCTTGGCAGCTAGGGTCGTTGTAGCAGGACCCAGGTTACTTCTGACTTGGAGTGGCGTGTTCACCAGGACAAATTTTAAATTGTTTTTTTTATCTAGTGGCAGTTTGTGCTCTGCTTGGACCACAAAGCCTTACCATAATTATTGACGACCATTATCACTGAGACATTTTATGCTTTGCAGCTCAGACGGGCAGGCGGCAATGCTGCCTGGTGGTAGTTTTTTCTTTTTTTAAAAGGCGAAATAGCCGTTTTGGCCCCTCAACTATCAAAACAGCCACTTTGGCCCCTGATCTTATGATTTTCGACTCAATGTCATCTATTTGCCCATTTGTTTGTGTACGTGGGACGGATGAGCACGCAAAAAGACGATTCTGCCCCTCCTTAATTTCTTTTCCTATTGGTCGCTCACGGCGTTTCTCTCCGTTCATGGACGCGGATCCACGGCCGCCCCACCGGCGCGCCTCCATGGTTCGCCCCATAGCTGCGCCTCCACGGCCGCCCTGGCCTCCACAGGTGGATAGAGACAGAGATCGATAGGATGGGGACGGAGAGAAACGGAAATAAGTCAAATGCCGTGAGGGGCCACAAGGTAAAGAAAATAGAGAGGGGCAAATTTGACTTTTTTGCATGCCCTCTGTCCACGTGGTGAGCAATCGCGGTGAATGGACGGGATTGAGCTGAAATCAAAAGATTGAGGACTAAAGTGGACGTTTTGATAGTTCGGGGGCCAAATTGAGCCTTACACGATAGTTGAGGGGCCAAATTGACTATTTCGACTTTTCAAAACCTTGTGGCCGTGGGAAACATTCGGGAGAAATATATGTAGATATAATATAAGATACTCCCTTCCTTTCTTCCGCTAAAACTTATTTAGAGATATGAATACTGCTAATATTTTGTATGAGTCAAGTAAAATTTAAAGTATTTTGACCAGCACGAAATCCCATGATGACTTTTTCACGAGATGGGGTGTGGTATATAATTTTCTAAACTACAAGGAAAGATATACCAAATTTTTAGAAACTCAAATTTTTTTTTGCATTGTCTGAAAAACATTATTGAATATTTACCAAATTATTTTTAAACTTTTTTTATAACGATGCCAGCCCAAGCGAGGCCCATGACTTGGTGGCTCCCTCGTGCTCGGATTCAGCCTTCTCCCGAAAATCGGCAAACCCCCCTCGCATCGCTCTCCATGGCGCAACCGCCGCCGGAGCTGAACACCGACGCACTACCGGATTTTCCTTCTTTGCCGAGTGCCTCATGCACTGCAAGAAAGGCTTTGCCGAAAGTGTTGCACTCAAAGAAAGGCCACTCGCAAAGAATCCGTCGGTAAAGAGGTCTTTGCCGAGTGTTTTTTTTCGGGCACTCGGCAAAGGCTTTGCCGAAGTGCTCGACACTCGGCAAAGATCAAAATGAAAAAAAAAACCCGAAAATCATAGCAAAAAAATGTTTTTAATCGGGGAGGGCCCCACCGACCAAAGACCCATTCTTCTCTATCTAGTAGGATTTTTGTAGCATTTTTTGAGACTTTGTGTCGAGTGGGATTCGAACTCACAACCTCTCCCTCTCGCGTAACCTCCCTACCACTGCACTACACACTCACTTGTGTTTATACTCTATTTGGATTCCCTAAATATTATACAAAATCGAGTAAAAATTGCTTATTTGAGGCTCTAAACGAATTCAAATAAAAAACTTGTCAACTACAAAGTTTTATAACTTTTCGAGACCTACAATTTTTATTTAAGAAGTTTCTCCATCCAAGGTTGTTTATAAAATTTGAATTTTAAATTTAAGCGGATTCGATACAGTTTCGCGTGACAAGATAAATTCAAATGAAAAAGTTACCAACTACAAAGTTTCATAATTTTTCGAGATCTATAACTTTCATTTTGGGTGTTTCCCCATCCGAGATACTTTAAAAAATTCAAATTTTAAATTTAAGAAATGTGACTGTATTTTTAGTTAACAAAATTAATTCAAATTAAAAAGTATTCAACTACAAAGTTGTATGATTTCACAACACCTACATCTTTTATTTTGGTTATTTGATCATTTGACATAGTGGTAGGAACATTGTTCACAAATCTTATATATCTCCTCTTGTAGTTTAAGTAAACTACGAGACGGATGTAAGATTTATGAATCGATTTAATTTTACTTTGTCAAATTAAGAAATGGTCAAAATGAAAGTTGTAGTAGATCTTGAAAAGTTATACAACTTTATAGTTAAAAATTTTTTTATTTAAATTAATTTACTGCTCCAAAATATACTCGAAATATGTCTTTGCCGAGTGTAAAATAAAACACTCTCGGCAAAGACCTTCTTTGCCGAAAGTGCTAAAAAAATAACACTCGGCAAAGAGGCCTCTTTGCCGAGTGCCAAAAAGCACTCGGCAAAGAACTCTTTTACGAAGTGCTTTTTTGGCACTCGGCAAAGAAGCTTTTTTTTTTTTGCCGAGTTTTTTTCTTTAGCTCTCGGCAAAGAGCTCTTTGCCGAGTGCCCGAAAAAAACACTTCGGCAAAGAAATTAACACTGGCAAAGAGCCGGATTCCGTAGTGGCGTCATCTCCGAGATCCTGCTCCGCTTTGCCGCCGGGCGACCAAGCGGGCCTTGTGCGCGCCTCCGCCCGTCTGCAAGCCCTGGCTCCGGACCCTCACCGACCCCACCTTCCTCCGCGAATACCGCGACCTCCACGAGGCGCCCAGGCGCTCAGCTTCCTCCCACAACGCCCGCGGCCTTAGCCTCGAGCAGCGCCGTCCCCACCGCGGCGTTCCGCCCGCACCCGCCGCCCGCCGCTGCCGCTCACTGCACCTGCGCCGTGTGGTCATTTGCCGCCACGCGACGCGTCCTCCTCTACGACTACGCCTCCAGAGAGCTCATCGTCTGGGACCCCGTCACCGGCCGCGAGCGCCGGATCCTCCGCGACAAGGATCCCTACTCCTACGCCAACCACGCGGTGCTCTGCGCGGCTGGCGCCGGCTGCGACCACAGCACCTGCAGCGGGGGGCCGTTCTTACTTGCCAGCGCAGGCTCGCACTGCAACAATGTGGGGGAATCCTACGCGTGCTTCTACTCGTCTGAGACCGGCGCATGGAGCGCACCGACCAGCCTGTGCCATCCCTACTACTACTGCCTCGAGGACCGGCCGGCCGCGCTCGTGGGGGGTGCGCTCTACTTCGTCGGCGACGCTGGCGATCTCCTGCGGTACGATGTTCTGGGTGGGCGTGGCCTGCTGCTGTTGGAGCTCCCTCCTGGTAACCACTATCTCAATACCATTGTCATGACAACAGACAATGGTGGGCTGGGATTAGCCACCTTTGATAATGATAATGACATGCTACCCTGTGGTCGGCTGAGACGGGTCCCAACATAGATGTCAGATGGGTGCACACCAAGCTCATCAATCTCCAGAAGCTGCTCCCCGTTGACATCGGTACAAGCGCAAGCGCAGTATGGTTGAGCGGATTTGCTGAAGACGCCAATGCCATTTTCTTGAGCATAGATGGCAATGGAATCTTCACTATTGAGCTCAAGTCATTGATCACCAGGAAGGTGTCTGAAATGTGGAATGTTGACCTTGTCTTTCCCTACGTGAGCTTCCACACTCCAGCTGGTACTGCCTCTTGTGCTTCCCCTTCTTTGTTCGGTTCACTGCAATGTGCGACTATTTAGTCAGGCGTATATACAGTCATATACTGCTGTTAGGGGTATGAAGGTAATGTGTATTGTTGGTCAGGCATATAAATAATACTTGATTTTGATTTAGAGAAACAAGACAGACATCGTCGAGAAAAATGCATGCGGTTCAGTCTGAAGATCACACCCAAATCACAATATAAACCTTCCAAACTGATATGCCTGTTGATGTTCCATTGCTGACACATAACATGGTTATAGGCTTTATGCACATTTACTGTTACGCTTTGAAAATTAGTCAGCTTCAGTAATACTCCGGTTTGGCTGTTTGGACTGAAGGAAATAGAAAATGTTATATCAGTAACATTGTATTTAGATTTAGAGTTTAGATAGTTAATATTGCATTTAGATTTAGAGACACTAGAAAAAATCGACAACTATATGTGGTCAAAACATTCAACACACACCTAGGAGGTTGTTTATCTTTAGTTTTGTATTCACACCTTTGTTTGGCCAGTCTGAAAATCAAACACACAAACAAAGATGCTGGAAACCTTTAAGCTTACCATGTTGCTCATTTAGATTTGAAGGTATCACAAGTTTCTAAGATAATTAATGCTTGTTTTGGATTGCTTTCATAAGTAGCACTTGATTTAGATTTAGAGAAACATGAAAAAGAAAACAGCTACGATGTTGTTCTTCGGTTGTCCTGTTTAACCATTATATGTAGTGGATTCTGAAAATCACACTTTAAACACAGTGTAAACCTTCAGAGTTTTTATGTTGGTTTTCTAGCTCATTTAAGTTTGCTTTGGTGATCCATAAGCATAAGCTTTATACTTCAGGAATAGTAACTGTAGTCACAATTCTTTTATGACAGATGGAAATACTAAATGTGACCTTGCATTTTGATTTAGAGATTGTAGGAAAAACATTGAAAAACATATGTGGTCGAGACTTGAGAATTGAGACATAGGTATAAACACCCAGGACGTTGTTGATATACATATAGTCCTGTTTTTGCCCATGTGTGGCCAATCTGAAGATCACACCAAAAGCACAATTCTGTAAACTTGATGTCTCAGCTACTTTAGCTCACAGATGCGTTTGATTTCTCAACATGATTATAAGATTTATTGTTTTTATTTTCAGCTTGTGCAAGAGGCGCACTGCCATCATCTGTGGAGACTCAGTGATCCTCTAAGATGCTTCTTTCTGCTGAGCACAGCTCAACAAATATACCATCTTGCAGCACTGAAGCTTTTTAGTTTCCAGTCCTTTGTGTTAGTTTCGAGAAAGTTTTAGTTAGAGTGAAACACTAGATTTTGGTTCAGTACAGGCAAGACCGCAAGAGTAGTATGTTTAACTTTATTGTTTTGGCTCACGAATTATTTCCCACTCCATGTGTGGCGTGGCTCACGAATGGTGGTGGAGCACAGGGTTATTGATCTCAAGAAGGTGCTCCCAGCTAGCAATCTCAAGTGTCCAGCATGTCTCAGTGGACTTGCTGAGGGCGCCAATGTCATCTTTTTGAGCACCGATGATGCTGATGGTTGTGTCTTTAGCATCGACCTAAACTCTGTGGTGGTGAGGAAAGTGTGTGAGATGGGCTATGGCAGCTGTATCTTTCCCTACGTGTGCTTCTACACTCCAGCTGGTATGTATAGCTTCTCATTCTTCGTTCACCATCATGTTTGTTTGTTTAATCGTGGTGTATGACTATTTAGTCAGGTGTGTCTAGTAATACTTTATTATTAGGTCACAGAGGTATTGCTTTGATAATAAGTAGCACTTGGTTTAGCTTTAAAGAAACATGAAAAAAATTTAAGCGATATATGTGGCTGGGATTGAGAACAAACGAGTGCACAGCTAGGAGGTTGTTGGTCGGTTGTCCTGTTTAGCCCTTGTATATGCAGAGGATTCTGAAAATCACACACTAAACACAATATGAACCTTCATATTCTTCAGTGGTAGTAACTGTAGTCACAGTTCTTTTACGACATATAGAACTACTAAATTTGACATTGCATTTTGATGAGATTGTAGGGGAAAATACCCAGGACGTTGTTGATATATTGTCCTATTTTTGCCCTTGTGTGGCCAATCTGAAGATCACACCAAAAACACAGTTCTTTCTTGATGTCTCAGCTACTTTAGCTCATAGATGTGTTAGATTTCTCAACATGATTACAAGCTTTTTTTTTTATTTTCAGTTTGTGGAAGAGGCACGCTGCCGTCACCTGTGGAGACTCGGTGATCCTCTAAGATGCTTCTTTCTGTTGAGCAGCTCAACAAATATACCGTCTTGCAGCACTGAAGCTTTTTAATTTCCAGTCTTTTGTGTTAGTTTTGAGAAAGTTATAGTTAGAGACTTAAGTGAAACACTAGATTTTGGTTCAGCATAGGCAAGAGTGTAGTATGTTTAATTTTATTGTTTTGGCTCACGAATTATTTCCCACTCCATGTGTGGCGTGGCCACTGCGAACTGAATGCACTGCTTCCTAGCTAGCAAAATCATTCAGTTTTCATTCATCTTGGACAAGGTTCCCCAACCACCAGGTTCCGATGACAAACTGCTTCCTGTTGTTTTTGTCAAGGTCCCGATTTGGGAACTGCATTGTATTTTCTCCCGACCACCCCTGGTTTGACGATCTACTGTTATGTACGGTTGAGAAGGCTATGGTTTTTGGCTCTGAAAATGTGGTTTCAGTTACACACCCATTGAACTGAACTTTTGCTGGAGCCCTTTATGCTTCGGCTGAGGTAGGCAAGGTCGACGCATGGTGGAGAAACTGAAAAACATTTGTATTGATTCTTTTTTGAAATGAAACCTGCCCGTCAGTTGTTTGACTCATGTTGTCTCCCCCTCGGCCACCAGCACCTAAGTACACATGATATTATTCCAACTTCTAAAAGAGAGTAGGGAGGTTTTTTTTTTGCCTATCTCCAATATAGTTTCCAATAACTTTCTCTAAAAAAAAACAAAGAAGTCCACTTTTTTTTCGCGATCGTAAAGAAGTCCACTTTCGATCGTTTCTCCTTCACACGTACGTACACGTACGCGGTACGCCTACGGCTGGAAATTGGCGTCCACGTCGGTTACGGCCAGGGTCTCGAGGCTGTATATATATCGCTGCTCTCCCTCAGGCATCCGAACACGACGCCTCAACCCATCCATATCTAATACGATTTGGTTTGGTTTGGTTTGGTTGCGAGATCGAGATGCTGCGAGACACAGCACGGGGGGAGCTAGCGGGACAAAGGAGAAAACAAGGAGGAGCTAGAGCTAGAGACCATGGTTGTAACCGAGGAGCTAGCGGCAGTAGCATCACTCTCGCTGTCCATGGCCGGCGCGTTGTTGTCCTAAACGTCATCTAATTACGATACGGAGGGAGTATTTGTTTAATAAGGGCAAGACAGGAAAACTAACCCCTAATTAATTACATCTTGGTACTCATGTCCTAAACGTCATCTAATTACGATACGGAGGGAGTATTTGTTTATGCTGGGAGCTCATCTTGTCTGCTGGATATATCCATCGCCACACTGGAGGTTACCCTCTTCGTTGTTGTCTTTGTACATGCTCAGTCTGTTGGGTGTGGGTCTCTGTACTATTTTTTTTTTTCACTTTGTGTGTCTCTGGGCTGTTATGTAAGCCTAGATTTACTAGCATGTTATTGTAATGTTCAAACTCTACTTACTCTTAATGGAAAACGTACCCTAGTGGTACAGTCAAGAAAAAAAAACTATTTATTTTGGATCCAAACAGGTATATAGGTAGTAGACTAGATAGTTATTAGCAGTTGGACCTCTATATAACAACTATCCTACTCGCTAGACCCAATCAAATAATTGCAGCTAAAAGTAACCCTCAGACTTGAGTTCGCATGCCTGTAACCGTCTCGTATTCATAGTCACACGCCCGTGCGGGGTGCTCGGTAGCGCCACCGGGACCTGCCACACCCAAGCCAAGTTGTGGGGAATTTTTTGTTTCTCCTTGGCTCAACTGGAGTAGGCCTTAAGATAGCCTGCACAAAAAATGGACTGTCACGCGGGTGGCTTCGGTGGGCTCACGCAGGAGGTGTGAAATGTCCCCGCCACACGCTGCTAGGGTTTTCGCCGTCCCATAAATCCCCCTCTCCCATCTTGTCTGCCGCTTCTGCCTTAATCCTCGCTCACTCTGCCCTTTGTCTCCTCCTGCCGACAAAGACGGTCATAGACACTCCGAGCCTTTGTGGTTGGGAGTTCTCCCCGCCACTGTAGTTGTGGAGGACGCGGCTTGGGTGGTGTGGATGGTACATCTCTCCGACTTCCCTTCGCCGAAAACTTCGTCTCCTTCACCGGGTGCTAGTGGTAGGTGGTGTTCTGCAAGCCTCTTCTTCCTCCTCTATTTTGGATCTGCTTCGCCTCCCATAGGTCCGGTACGATGATGGTTGTTTGTGTCGACATTTCTACATAGCTTCGTTGTCCTGTTGTTCGCCTTCGCCAGAAGCGAGGTGATATCCCCCTCTCGGTTCCTTATCTCGTGTGGATCTGGATTCTAGTGGACACGGTTCCGTGGAAATGGTTGGATTTTAGGTGCTTGTTTGCAAATCCCTAGGCATTGATGTAGTATTGCTCTAGATCTTCAGTATTCGTATTATTTTCCTATGATTCGTGCTGTGTACTTTTTCAATCTATGTTAGGGTTTACTGTTACTCGATTAATGTGGTTTGCGCTTGGACATTTATCGAGTATGTGATGTTTTCTCTAGTCTATGATGCGTGTGGTTGTCCATGGGTTCTCCCGCCAGCAAAGGCATGTCTAAGCTCAAAAAATTGTTCTTTCCTGCCTACATGCAGATGGATCCAACCAACATGCGTGCTATATATCATGGGTAGTCAAGCTGCTATCACGGTTGTCATTATGGTATATCCTTTTTGTTTAATTGCCAGACTTAGGTTAGGGGTCAGGATGAACCCATTTAAGAGTTTAAAGTTGGAGACACTCCTGGAGAGAACCACGGTCCACGTCGCGCAAAATGAACGGAGTCGTCCGATTACGGCCTTTGGCGGTGCAGATTTTGCTCCTTTGCTTCGTTAAGGAGTTGATTATTAGTATTAATTACAGCTTCTTCTTCCGGCTTCTTGTTTCCTATTCTGTCCACGTGTATCTGCTTCTGATGCTTTTTGGGCTCGCTTCGGCTTCCAGCTTCTAGCTTCCGGCTTCCACCAACCAAATATATACTCAGCTTCTCCCAGCTCAAAAAAAAAAAAAAAAAAACCCGACGCTTCTCCTCTCGGCTCTCTCCTCACGGTCGCCGCTCGCCGAGCGCCGCTCCTGCCCCCGCCCTTCCTCCTCTCCTCCCGGCCGCGGCCTCGCCGAGCGCCGCTCCTGTCCCCGCCCTCCCCCTCCCTCTCTTCTGGCGTGGCGGGGTGACAGCGGGGCCCAGCGTCGTCGACTGACCTCGCGCGCCGCTGCGTGAGCGACGGCGCCCCCGGGCTGCGACGCAACGCCACGCGGGGCCCCGGCGGTGGCCGTCTCTGGCCACGGCGTGGCGCGAACAGGCCCCGGCGGTGGCCGTCGTCGTGCCTCCCCTCGGCACTGCCTCCTCCCGCCGGTCGGCGCCTGCTTCTGTGCTCAACCAAACCCTAGCTCCTGTGCTGGAGGACCCTCGGCGGTGCGACTGCGCGGCACGGGCGGCCACGACTGCGCATGGCTACTTCACCGCCGGCGGCCTCGGTGGCTCAGCTCTGCACCCAAAACCCTGCAGAAATCCCCAACCCCTAGGTATACATCTTTTGCTTGTTTTTACATGGCCGCAATTACCTGAATACATTAACAAGTTTTTTTATATTAGATTCAATATTCTATCGAACTTCTTACTGTAAATTGTTCTTTACTGATATTGTTTATTCTGAGCATTGTGGTTCTCACCTTTGGGATTAATTAGTACTGTGAAATCTAATAATTTGAGACAACAAAGTCATTATGGAATTGTGTCCTGAGTGTGGTGTGCTCTCTTGTATATGATTTCTCAAGTGCCATGTGTCCAGTCCACTGATGTGGTGTCCGGTTGCCTTGTCAGGATTTTGAAGACAGCATGAGCCGCAGCACCATGCCAGATTTAGCGACACCGAATGCATTTATGTATATGTTCTTTATCACTGCTTGTCTCTTCTAATTAGCTTGTTGGTCAGAGGTAATTTTCAGTACTGAATCTTTCCCTGCTTCTTCATTTATACCCCGCTATTTATTTGTTGCAAATAAAAATGTATAACCATAGATTTTTTTTTTTCAGCTCACTTCATGATTACCAGTTATGTTACGATTACCCATGATCTGATAGTATGTGCCAGATATTTTATAACTTTTCCACACCAGGTGAAATGGATCTTTTATTAGGATATAATATTAATGAGCGAATATATTGCAGTATATACATTTTTATGCCATATTGCTATAATGAACGTTTTCTTTCTTGAATGATATATCAATGCAGATAAAGAGTTATTTTTTCTCAAATGATTTTGATCTTTCACATCCCAGACTGAAGCACAAACAAATAGTGCAGGCTTACTGCTACGCATAGAAGGGAGGATGCCAGCTAGAGCATATTTGGTGGATACATGGGGTATTGATTCTTTTTTGTTTTCTCCTCAGCTCATTGTTTACCTACATATCTTTTTTTTAAATCTCCACCTTGGTTTATTAAGATTGTGTTCTCAAAATATGGTTCACTGTAACAAAAAAAAGAGACCTTCATGGTACAAATATAAGCTGGCAGCGAAAGAAAAAAAAAAAAAACTCACCTACATAGTTAGGTTCATGCTGTCCTTTCTCAATATATATACTGAGATCATACTGCTTATTCCTTTAAGGACTAAAGGACTATGATTGACCATGGGCTGCTGTCCTTTTTCTGCCTTTACATGCTGCATGTGTTGGAATTTTAAGAGGCCTTATACCAAAAACAGCAATATAGTCACCAAACATTACAAAAAAAATTTCCTCCACTTTCATCATTGACGAAAACCATGTAATTTATTGTGTTACATTTGTCCAGTAGTAGTTGCTTTTTCCGTGTATAGAGGTATCTTACATTTTTGCTATTAGTTTTCATTCTTTACTTATGCATTTGTTCAGCTGCCTAAATTTTTTTATGGAATTAGGATGTCTTATTAAAAGTTGGGCAGATCCTATTTCTGAAACTCAAAATATATGATGGTGCAACAATTATTCGATGTCTCCTCAAATATTCAGTTAGTTCTTTGCTAACAGGTGCTGTTTTTCGGACAGGCGGACAATGACAGTAGAAGTGATGCCGGAGATGAGATTATAAAAAGTAAGTTGTTGCAACTCATTTTCTATGTTGCCTTTTTTATGCTTAGTACGAAAAGAGATTTTTCCCAGCTGTTTACTTAGTACATTACAGTGCCATGGGCCCTTCGACTTTCCTTCATGTACTAAATTGCATGTATACATTGATTTATGACTACAATTTGAGCTATGCGCTTCTAATCTTTTGGGTCATATAGCTATTGATATTGAAGAGGTGGGGATGTTGCCGGTCCCATTTGTTGCTCTTTTATTCTACTGAATGTAAGCCTGTCCCCCATTTGTTGCAATGGAACACAGCAGAGAAAGATGTGAGACAAATCATGCACAGCAATAATTGTAAGATTGAGCACCCCATAAATGTTTATTGTTCACTATTTGTAGTTGAGATGAACTTAATGTTGCTCTTCTATCATGCAGACTCACTAATTAAATAAACAGTGTTTTTCTAACATAAAACAGTTTAATCCAGTATGTTTCTGCCATGTCATAGGAATTTTGATGTAATACAACCCTTCATTATTGGCATTTAATGTTTCAGGACACATGAAAGTAGCTTGAGGATTATAATAATTTTATTCGATTCAAAGATTGATAGAGCTTCCCTATCTGAGACGGCCCAAATATTTATGCATATGGTATTATTTTAAATTCCACTCAATAATAGGTTGCGGCTTGATTTTGTTCCTCACTTTTCAGGAATTGGCTTGCTGGATTGTCAGTTAACATAGTTCCTTATTAGCATTTCCAATTAATAGTTATAAGCATAGATGGATGAGGCAATAAGAAAAAAAGCAATGAAAGTTACAACTAACTTGAAGTAACAACTACGGTTTAAATATTTTTTGTCACTATCTTGGATACATTAGATATACTCTTCAGAAAAAGAAACATGATTCAATTCATGTGAAGGGTTCACTGGATGCTGAACACGAAGTCCCCTTTGCATGGGGTGGAATTGCAACTAGCATATTACTGAATGGTCCTATTTTTTTAGCAAACTGAAATACTATAGCTACCTCTGGACCTTAGGTTTTTCCTCCATATACCTGTTAAAATCTTTCACATTGTTTGGCAAATAATATGTGATGCAGCACTAACATTTACCATCTTTGCCAAATATATAGGGTAATCTCTCAAATATTTAGGATGAACTGAATAGCCATAGGCTTAGATAAATGGTTAGCTCCCCGAAACTATCTCAGGCACAATCTTTCTCTGCATAGGATGGAGCTGGTTGCCGCGTGATCTTTGTTTACCTATAACTGAAGTTACATCTATTTGTATTTGCAGGATTGTTCCTTCTCAAGTGATTGCAATGTTAAGAAAAGAATAGAGACCTATGCTAGGTTCCACTCTATTCTTTCCTGGCGATTCCATGGTAATAGTCATGATAACAAATTATGAGATTTTGTGCTTACTTCCATTTCAAGGATATTACTGGTGTTCTGTGACTAGATCTGTGCTTGTTGCAGGTACTCTGATTATGGCTGCACATGGAGAATGAAGAGAATTAGATTTCCTTTCCGTATGTTGTTTGTTTTCCCTGGTGTTATGCATTATATTTGCACAGCTAAAAGTAGTTAGTCATTCATCATTTCAGCCTCAGTCAAATTTGACTACATATATGCTTGACACAGGTACTCTGGTTATGCCTTCTTTTCGATTAAATATCAATTTTGTGGTTCAAATTCCTGATCCGCTCTGTCCTGTGTTTTAGAGATAGGTTCTTCAATCTTTGATCGTACACCTTTATCCCCAATTACAGCTAATGCTTCCAGGTATCACTTTTTCATTATCCTTTCGCTCAATTCATGACCTCTCATGGTAAAGTTTGATTCCATAATTCAGTATTGTTTCTGGGTTAAATTATGCCTAGAGCCTATGCGAATTCATTGTTTCTGGTTATGTAGGAACAACACAACATGCGGATACATCAATCTCATGTCTAAAACCAGGCTACTTGGCTGCCAATCCATGCAGGTATGAAAATTACATTCTCTACCATATTTCAGTTATAGATATTTACATGTGTCATTTCAGATATATTGTGATGAAGTTTTGTCCCATTTACCCTTTGCTCCCTTTGATTTTGGCCAATTAGAAGATTGATATTGTGTTTTTGATGCCTGATGCCCCTTCATCATCTGTAGAAATCAAAGCCTCCAGGCATCTAAAAATCCCAAAAAGTGTTGAATGTCAAAGTAGATTTCATACTTACCTTTAATACAGTGGATCTCACACCTGAAGTTCAGTAGTAAAAAATAGAGTATCACAGTTATATTGTGGACCTTCAAAGGTTAATGTCTAATATGATCTACTAAACCACGTTCCTTTTAAATAAAACTCCTACATGCCTCTAATTCGTAAAATTTCCCGCTGAACTTCAAAGGGCTTATGAAACATGTTTGCACACCTGACGTTAGCTGCATGATCTATGCCTTTAATATACTCCAATTTACTAATGTAGTAATTTTAGATGTATAGTTAATGTACGCGTCTCTTCTTTAAAAGTGAATTTACACTCAGCCAATCTTACCATCATTTGTATACCTTTTTCCCCATACTTCACTTCATTCTAACTAAGTTGTTAGATTCATTGCCTGTAACTGTTTCCTATACAGGCTATGCTGAATATTACATAACAACTTATTTAGACTCAGAATCTCCAATAGCGAATCCCAGCCGCTGGACACTGATCCAGAAACACACCTAGCACCAACTCAGAGAAAAGGCAGGGACAATGCAAGCGCACGTCTACAGAACTCCTTGGGCACTACACCAACTCCTCATGAGCAGCATCTTTGTTCTAGCTTTTCATCTCTTCACCATCTGCATAGTTATATACTTGACCATGCACTGAACATTGATTTTATGTAAGATATACATATAATGCTTCGATGAGAACTACCTCATGTCTACTCACCTGGCATTCCTAGGCGCGCAGGAGCGCGCTTTGCACTAGTAGTATATATATGTGGTCCTAGAGCTATAGCAGATGAGCATAGATAGAACTCGCAGCTCAGGGCGTCCGCAACAAGGACCGTGGAGCTAGCGATTTGCATACGTGGATGCCGAAAAAATATTAAACAACTGAGTGCTAGCGAGATGTTCGTCGATCAGCTCGCACAGACTCCATGAAACTTGCTGCCTCTGTCAATATGGCCCACGCGTTATCTGAACTGCTCGATTTATTTATATTTTCTTTCCCACTTGTCGCCTGTCGATTTCGAAGTACCGCTGGAGACGCCCTCATTTACAATTACTGACACCGAATGCATTGACATGCTACGAATGGGTAGAGCCCCTTTCTTTGCTCTTCGTAATCTGTGTAGGCAGAGGAGCCTTGGGCCTTGTCTAGATGCACCCCCAACTTCCAAGTTTTTTCACTCTCTCTCCATCACATAAATTTGTACCCGCATGTTTGGAGTATTAAATATAAGTAAAACAAATAACTAATTACACAGTTTGGTTGTAAATCACGAGACGAATCTTTTGAGCCTAGTTGGGCCACGATTGGACAATATTTACCAAATACAAACGAACTGCTACAGGACTTTTCAATCTTTCTCTTCCCTCCATCTAAACAAGGCCTTGGTAGATAATATCAATTCTACTGTAATCTATGACTCAATCCAGAATAATCTATAATGAAAATTCACATCACTAGTCAGCTCAATGGACTCACAGTACAAGTACTGTTAATATAATGAGGTATACAAATGATATTTCTTGTGTTTTTTTTATCTGGAATGAACAAAAGAAAACTGTTTTAAGGAATGAGTTTGGTCTATAAACAGTGTCATTATGAGCTAGCAGCACTTATAATAAGCTAGCTGATAAGTTAAAATATTATAGAAACAACTAATTTTTTATGAGAAGAAAAATATTATTAACTTATAAGATGAAAAGAATTTTTAGCTCAAATGAATAAGCTGAATAACTCATCACTCATTGAACTATGGGAGTGGCCATATATGCTTTTACTATGGAAGTATATGGACGCAATAGATCTGGCTAGGGCATGCGTATAGGCCATGTCAATCTATGACACATTAAATCCATTTTAGCTAAACTTATAAACCAGTTAATAAATTAAAATAGTTGATTGTTAGGAGAAAAATATTATTTAAATGACTGGACATTCATTGACGTTATATCATCCAATACGTCTCGTGTGGGCCGGGTTATGTCTGAAATTTTTTTGTTCCTTGGCTTTGTTCACTTCCCATGAAAGTTGCAAGTTTTTCCACTCTCTCTTCATCACATCAATTTCTACCCGCATATATAGAGCATTAAATGTTAGTAAAAAAAAACTAATTACACAGTTTAGTTGTAAATCACAAGATAAATCTTTTAAGCCTAGTTGGGTAACGATTGGATAATATTTGCTAAATACAAACGAAATGCTATAGTTACAATTTTTTCTAACATTTATGAACTGAACAAGGACTCTTTTTTTCTCTTTTGATATAGGAGTACAAGTTTGGAACAGTGTAAACCAATGATGGTAGCAGGTAGAGTCAAGTCTTCCCCGGGAAGCCACATAAATCCATGACGCATTCATTCACGCTGTCGTCCAACTGTCCAAGACGTATCGTGCGGGCCGGGTTATGTCTGATTTTTTTTATTTCTCTCTTTTTCCTTCTTTTTTGATATATAAAGTTTGGATGGTACCACAGGTTGCTGGAAGATCCAATTCGCCGAGTCAAGTCTTCCGCGGGCCGCCGCTCGCTCTTCGGCCACAGTAGTACTAGTACCTGTATCGCATTCGCCGAATGTTTGTCATTTATCTTATATAAAAGAACATAATCAATATTCCTCTTGACTGTACATTTAATTGTGAGGAACAAGAGTTCTATATTGTAATTAGAGTTAAATGCATCAATAGTCCATCAACTTGCACTCAAGTTTCATTTAGGTCCATGAACTTAGAAAGTGATCTTTTGGGTCCATAATCTTGTGAAGTGAATCATCCGCAGTCCATACCTCTTTGTCCCTGGTATTTTTCTGACGTAGCTCTCCAGCGTGGCGTCCAGGTCAGTTTTGGCGGGATTTTTGGCGCCGGAATGGTTGGTGGAAGAGTGCATTTAAGTCCTTATGTGAACTATGAAATTGCAGGCCAGCCTCCTATCTCTCTCCCTCACACTCCACTCGTTGGACCAAATCCCTCCCATAGTCACAAGAATTCTGGGTCGGCGTCCCCTGGTACATAATCAAGTTCAAGTCGACGGGATTCCTGTCCGCCATTAGCGATAAGGTGAAGCGGCGGGCGGCAATCCAGCGAGCGAACGACGACGACCACCAGCGGCAGCGCCGAAGCGAGCTGAATCGATACCGCGGTGCCGCCTCCTGCCGCCCCCACTGGTGCCCCTACTGGGGCGCGCCGGGCCAGCGGCGATGCCGAGATTGGCGAACAACCCGTTACAGTTTTTTGATACTATGCACTGTTGTGGCTGCATTGGTCATGGATATATGTTTTTGTGCAGCCCAATGGAATCGGGTGCCCTTTTTTCTACTGGAAGGAAGAGTACATTGAATATGTGAACCGGCTAATAAGAGAAGGCAAGTTGGTGGAAATTTCAGGCGTTTTCAGGCTTGCCGATGCTGCAGATTCAAGCCTGAACAAACCAGCAGTTGTTCACTGTGGTGGTGATGCTAATGTTAAGGACTCAATAGCAGCAGCTCTGAGTGAGATAGAAAAGCTAAAGAAGGACATAGCAATCAAAGCAATTCTGAAAGAATTAGTTGGCTTGTGCAAAGTAGTTTGTTTTCTGCAACTATGTATCTTGGTTGTGCTTTTGTTGCTGTTATGTACCACTCTTATGAAGCGAACCAATGTTCCAATGTATCAAGATCTGAATTATTTTTTTGAATGAACCAATTATGCATTAATGAATGTGTACAAGCATGTTTCAGCAAATTGCAGTAACCAACAATGCATAAGGATAATGCAACTGAAATGCATTGGATAACGGGTCATTAATCCATACACCTTCCTTTTTGAATCCATTGGATAATGCAACTGAAATGCTAAGTCATTAATCCATAGGGGAGACCATGTATCTACTTCACAGTGATCAAACCAATCAACTTTGCCATCAACATAAGCCCTATAAACACCTTCACCAACAAAGAACCCACCATGGTGAACCTCAACAGAGAATTCTTCATCATCAACACCTATATTAGGAACACACTACCATATCAGAAAACCCCACTACAAAAGCCAAACCCATAAATACTGCTGGAAAATAAAAAATCACAAACCCTAATACCAAAAAATTGTGATTTCTGCATCTAATCTCAAACAGCACCAAATAACTACAATGTACAACCTCATGATTGAAGGATTATGGTGATTACGGCAATGATTTAGTACTAACCGTATTGGGGCGAAGCAACCCCTTTTTGCCCGCAGTGTAGCCACCATCCTCCGGGTTCCACGAGATCAGAGCTCGAAAGCGCAAGCAGCGGGCGAATCAGAGCCCCAGTCGATGGCGAATCGGCGCCGCCACCGACAGCCACCGCCGCCGGGCGGCCGCGTTCTCTTTGCACCCCCTCACTGCTCCTCGACGGGAGGAACACGATTGGGAAAGAACTGGAAGGGCAAAAGGCTAAGGGGCTCTCTGTAATTTTACTGCATCCCCTCTACCCTCACGTGCAATTCCATCCTACCTGGACGCCATGCTGGACAACCACAACAGAAAAAAACCAGGGTCGAAGGGGTATGGGCTGGGGATGACTCACTTCACAAGATTATATGGATCTAAAAGATCACTTTCTAAGTTCATGGACCTAAGTGAAACTTGAGTGGAAGTTGATGGACCATTGATGCATTTAACTCTTGTAATTATCAATAATCAGAAAAATAAAGAATAGACTTCCTATATTATGTCTATTTATTCTTCTACTTTCATCTATTGTGTTGATCATACGGAGAGAGAAATATTCTAATCACTGGTAACATGTTTTATAATATTTTTTTCTCTTGATATATAAGTTTGGATGCTTCAGTAGCTGGAAGATTCAATTCGCCGAGTCAAGTCTTCCGCGGGCAGCCGCTTGCTCTTCGGCGAAAGTAGTATTAGTACCTGTAATGTTTGTCATTTTATTTTATAAACAAACATAATCAGTATTCCTCTTGATTGTAGATTTAATTGCGAGGAACACAAAGCTTCAATTTCACATGGTTTAAAAAAAATTATTTGAATATCTAAACTAACAAAGTATGCACATTGTCATAATTTTCAAGTGCTTGAGGATTTTATGTTGGGCCTATTATTTTATTTTACATCTAAACGCAATTAATATTGGTCTTGATTTGTATATTTAATTAAGGAATCAGATTATTAATTATATGTATAGTAATATGGTGATTAAATATTTGTAATGACAAAAGAGATAGCACATTATCATCACACACGTTTATCCTCTAGGTACCTGCACCTGGACTGCTACTAGTGCAATAGTCCTCGAGTGTGCTACGGTCCATTTCTGCATGTGAAACCAATAATTGATCTGTATACCCTCTTTTGTCTGATGAAACAGTGGATACTATCACAGCTTTGATCCATGTGCTAACTAATATCTGCCCCATCTAATACATTTGATCCTGGCCATTCTCGCTCAAGGAGGATATATATGTATGCCCCGGGGCACTAGAACCTCGTCATCTCTCATGTACAACAAACACCACTAGCACGGCGGCCACAAACGTAGATAGCTAGCTATCCAGCAGCAGCACTACTGCATACGGTGCCTCGCTAGAGCTCTGATGAAGCACCCAAGGCTTCTTCTCTCCATCTGCCGTCGTCGTCTTCTCCTGCTCTGCCTCCTCCCGATCGTCTGGGTGCTAGCCGCCGCTGCCGCCGCCGTCCCGCCGCATCAGCCCGCAGGATGCAAATCGAGGTGCGGCGACGACCACATCCCCTACCCGTTCGGCATCAACAACGGCGATCAACAGTGCGCCATCCACAAGGGCTTCAACGTCACCTGCAGTCTTGTCAACGGCACCTACAGGCCTTTCAACGGGCCGTTCGAGATCACCAACATCTCCGTGCCCGACGCCAAGGCTTGGATGAGGATGAACATCTCCTGGCGGTGCTACGATGTTGATGTGGGCAAGATGAAGGGGGTCACGTGGTATGAAAATTTCACAGGCACGCCATTCAGGTTCTCATACGAGGATAACAAAGTTTTCGAAAAAACGAAACGTCGGTGTCCAATACAGTACACGCACGACGATTTCCAATCTGTGAGCGGAAGTAGATCTTCTCCCTCGACCCCCCGTCGTATCCACACGGGGCGACTCGGGGGCGTCGCCTCCGCCGTCGGGCGCCCCCGCCGGGCCGCCCCGGCCGCAGCCGCCGCACCTCCAGCTAGCGGTGGCGGCGGCCTGCTCCCAGCGCTCAAAAAGGCCTCAAAAGGCGGCACCTTCACCGGCTCCCTCCCCTTCCCCCTCTCCCCCCCCCTTCGTGGCTCCGGCGGCCGGACGGCGGGGCCGCTCCCTGCCGGATCCGCCGTGCCTTCGCCGGATCCGCCCCCCCCCGGCCTGGTGGCGGGGCCGCCGGCGGGCGGGCGACCTAGGGCGGGGCCCTAGGGGTTAAATGCGGCGGCGGGCGCGGGCACCGGGCGCCTCTCCGCGTGCTCGGGCGGTGCCGTCCGCCCCCCAGGCGCCCGCCTACCGCCAGGCGGCGGCGCTGGTCGGCCGGGCCGGCTCGTGACGGGCGCTGGCGCTGTGCGGCGCGCTCGCTGCGCGGACGCGCTGCCCAGGCCTCCCGGGCGACGGCGCAGAGGGTCTCCCTCCTTCCCCATCCATGGCCGCCGGGGGCTCCACGGTTTGGGTCAGCCGGGGCGCCTCACCGCCGGGACGACGGCGGCGCCCTCCTCCCCTTCCTTACGACGCCGGCCACCAAGGGGCCGGCGGTCGAGGGGGCCGGGTCAGCCCGGCCTTGGCGTGGCGGCGGGCGCCCGGCCACTCCCCTTACCCCGACGCTCATCCTTGGCGGGTCGAGGGTGGCCGGGCTGGACAAGGTGGCCCTCCCCCGAGGCCGCCATACCCAACCCTTTCTTGCCTCCTCCGCCTCCTCCGCCCTTCCGGTGATGCCCCGCCGGACGGGCAGGTGATTCGACGTCCGCGGCCCCGCCCCGATCGGGCCGGGCCGTGGGGGCGGTGAGTGCCCCGGGCCGTCGCCGGTGCCACCTGCCCGCCGTTTCATCCCCTCGCCCGCTGCAACCCCGGCCTTGAGGCGGGGCAGGGGCTAGGGTCGGCGTGTTTCAAATCTTGCAGCGGATGCCCCCAACCACAACTCGCGCAGCTGGGCAGTTGATGGCGGCGGGACCCAGGCCCCGCTGAAGCCGCCTTCTTCCCGGCAAGAGCTAGGCGGCAGGGTTCGCCGCCCGTCTCCTTCCACCTGTGGGAAGTCGCCGTGCAGGCGTCCACACTGGAGCGGCGGGAGTTGGCCGGCGGCGGCCGGCCACCCAGCGACTCCTCCTTTGATGCCACGGCCGACAGCCTCAAGACCACGACCGCGCCATGGACGGCGGCCTGACAATAAGCGCCCCGGCGCTCCGCCCGCACCCCCTGGCCTCAGTGGGCTCGGCCGGGGTTGTGTAGCGGGAGGCCATACCTCTCCAAACCCACATTTGCGTCGGGCGGTCCGTGTCGGTGGATGGGCTGCGCGCTCTCCTCCACTCTCCCTTGCTGGTTCGGTTGTGGATTAACAGGCTGCCACAGGCGCCCCGGTGGCGACGGGTGGGCGACGTGGCTGCCAGACTGAAGCGTGCTAACTCATTCTCACGAGGCTCATACTCCCCCACCGGGTGGTGGGTGGATGACCGGGCTGCCCGGCGGCGCTGCCCCAACTACCTAGCAACGACTACCGCGGCTTCTCTTCGGGCGGCTGACCGCTCGGACGGGCGATGGTGAAAACCATTTCTCCTCGGGATCGCCCGGGAGGCGGCGATGGCGTTCCCGTCATTTCCTTTTACGGCGTCGTCGACCCTCCGCCCGTCTGCTGATGGCGGGTCCAGGAACGAAGGTTCGGCGGGGGCACCTCTCGGAGTTGGCGCCTGTGGACGTCATTCCCTTCTTGAAGGCTCCGATGAGGCCGCCATGGACTCCCATCTCGTCTGCCGCCCCGGCGCTTGTTTCATCGTCGTCGGTAGGCTTGGTTGCTGGGGTAGTGTATTCGCGTGAGCTCCGCTCCGCTGGTTGTTTGTTGGGCTGGAGGTGGCCTTCTTTCTTTTCTCTTTAGTGTTCGTTGACCGGAGGTGGCGGTCGTGTTTCAAATCTTGTTTCCACCCCGGTCCTGTTGTTTTGCATTGCATTCTGCATTCTTCTTCTTAATAAAAAAGAAACGCAAGTCTTTTGCGTTTTCGAGAAAAAAACGATAACAAAGTTTTCGTCATAGGCTGCAACACGCTCGCATATATGAGGAGTAACCCAGTAAGTGACTCACATATCTACTCTTTAACCAACAAAAGTAGTCTTCACATCAATTTCTCAAGAGCTAGAAATTTTCACTTTATTCGGAGAAAATAAAATTAAAGTACCTTGATACATGCATATTGATAAATTACCTACAACGACTATTCTTAAGTAAAAATTAACCAAAATTAACCTATAGTGTATATAATCTTGATATATATATATATATATATATATATATATATATATATATATATATATATATATATATATATATATATATATATATATATATATATATATATATATATATAGGGATCAACTATATGTTGAATATGACACATAAGCCATCATCATTAATTATGCATACACCGATCGAGTTTGAATGATGTAAAAGGTACTATATTTTTTGTACTAGTCAGGGTCATAAGGTCATTTAATTTATCTTGGCAAAATAGCCGATTTAGTCCCTAAACTATTACTCAAAGCTCAGTTTCATCTCTGAACTTTCAAAACAGCCGTTTTAGTCCTTAAACTTTACTTTTAGACTCAATTTCAACCTAGAACTATGAAGATGATTGTTTTAGTCATTAAACTTTACATTTTAGGCTCAATTTTATCCCTAAATTACCAAAGTACATTTTGGTCATTAGTTTTTATTTTTAACTCAATTTTGTCCTATACAAACAGTACTATTATAGGTTAATATTAAAAAATAACAACTTTGAATTTTTGATAGGAACTAAAGAGCTTTTGGATGAATATTATTTTTCTACATCCAATCTCTGGTGGTATTGAAGCTGGTCAAGTGCAACAGTTGTTCCATGAAGTATCATAGTCAAAGCTGAGTTTGAAAATAAATTTTAAATATCAATAATGCAAAGTTTGTAGACTAAAATAATCATCTTCGTAGTTCTAGAATGAATTTAAGCCTAAAGTGCAAAGTTTGAGGAGTGAAATGATCATCTTCATAGTTCTAGGATGAAACTGAGCCTAACAGTAGAGTTTGAGGACTAAAATGACCGTTTTCAAAGTTCAAGGGTGAAATTGAGTCTTGAATAATAGTTTAGGGACCAAAATAACTATTCTGCCATTTATCTTCAACGCTTTCTTCCTTCAAAAATATTGAATTGTCTTTCTTTCAGGTATTATGATTATCTTTAAAAATAAATAAAAAAGCTTAAGTTGTGACTAGCTTACGTGAATCAGAACTGATGTAACCGGCTTGAAATTAGAGTCTGTACTCCCTCCAGTACTATACATAAAAAAAAAAGTATGTGGCTCTGTCTGCTTTAGCTTATAAGTCGGCTTATCAGCCGTTCCAACAGTATTTTTTTCTCAAAAAATTATCTATTTTCAGCTTATCAGCCATTCTAATAGTATTTTTCTTTCAAAAAAAATCAGTGGCTTCCAGCTTACCATATTAGCCAGCTGAACAAAGCCGAAATAACTCCTGCAGTTCATAATCTTAAAACCAGGATCACATGCTTGACGATCTATCACGCACCTTCATCATCCATATGAAACACTCTTAACAAGGGCTAACACAGTTGCCGAATTGCCCGTGTATCCAAGAGTTTACAATTTCGGTGAAATATCACCAAAATTTTTGAAATAACGTCTTTTTCGTTGAGGTCTTAAAAATTTTTATATCGGTCAAAAATTTTTGGTTGAATTCATCTTTCACTCCAAAATTACTCCAAACCACACTAAAATGACCCTCCATATCCTCTAGTTTATCGAAGCCCTAAATTTCTTCAAATTTATTTGATTTTCTCACTCACCCGTTCGACGGCACTAGCATATGCAGCTCGCCCACCGTAAGCCAGTTGTATTACCGCGGCTCTACTTCTGATATATTGTGCTGTTTCATCAATGTTATATAAGATGCCACATTTTTTAATAACTCAATTTGAATTTATTTAAATTTGAGCTGATATTTCTAAAATTTCGTATTTATCGTTGGGACTGATTTTTTTTTTCTTACTGGTATTTCTTTGTGCAGTACATCACAGGTTGCTCCACCACATGTTCTGATAATAATGACATAACCAAAAATGGTTCGTGCTCAGCCGGCGCTGGCTGTTGTGCATTGGATGTCCCGAAAGGCTTGGGGTATTTATATACTTACTTCAACGAATACTACAACAATTCTGGTGGCTGCGGCTATATTGTAGTGATGGAAGAGAAGGCATTCAGCTATAGCACCACATACAGGAATTCCTCATCGTTCTATTATGCAAACAACGGCACAGTTCCAGTTGTAATGGACTGGGGGATTAGACCGTACACATGCGAGGAGGCTAAATTGAACAGCAGCTCATACGCATGTGTTAGTGACAAGAGCCAATGTGTCAACACCACCAACGGGCCAGGCTACCGCTGCAAGTGCCTGGACGGGTATCAAGGCAATCCCTACGTCAGAGGAGGATGCATAGGTTCATTTTCTGTACTCGATCTCTCTAGAGAAATTAGCATGAAAATTCGATGCGACGATTCTATATATAAATGAAGTGTTGTTATTCGGTTTCAGATATCGACGAATGCCAGAGTAGTACTACGAATAACTGCGCTGAAAGAAGGGCGACTACTTGTACAAATATAGATGGAGGATATAATTGTTCATGTCCACCAGGAAAAACGATGATTAATGACATGTGCATGGCAAATCAGAAGTCTTCTTCCTGGGTGATACCAGTCGTAGTAGGTGGGTTCCCCTGCTCCCCTGCCCTGCAGCAAGACAATCCATGCCTGTTTGAGCTGTGCTCCAAACTGTCCAAGCATGCATGCCCCTAACAATTTGTTTGGTATCCTATTTCCTAGTTTCCTACAAGCAGTTGTGATTTTATAGCCGGCCGTGGCCTATATGTTCTTCTGATTTGATTTTATTTTATAAAAGATAATGATCTATCAGAATGGTGAATAACTGAATCATACATGCAGGTTCAAGTGTTGGAGTAGTGGCACTCGGTGTAACGGTAACCTGTGTATACTTGATCCTACAAAGGAGAAGGCTACAGCACATCAAGCACAGATACTTCCAACAGCACGGAGGTATGATGTTGTTTGAGGAGATAAAATCGCAACAAGGTAGTGCAGCTTTCAAAATATTCTCAGAAGCTGAACTGCAAGAAGCCACTGACAAATTCGACGAGAAACGGGTGCTTGGTCAGGGAGGACATGGAACTGTGTACAAGGGGATTCTCAAAGGCAACCTCGAAGTAGCTGTAAAGAGATGTATGTCCATTGACGAGCAGCACAAGAAAGAATTCGGCAAGGAAATGCTAATCCTGTCTCAAATCAACCACAGGAACATCGTTAAGCTACTCGGCTGCTGCCTCGAAGTGCAGGTCCCGATGCTGGTATACGAGTTCATCCCTAATGGCACATTGTTCCAACTCATCCATGGCAACCATGGCAGGCAGATCTCCTTGCCAACTCGCATACAGATCGCCCATCAGTCCGCTGAGGCGCTTGCCTACCTGCATTCATGGGCATCCCCACCAATCCTCCATGGAGATGTCAAGTCTTCGAACATCCTCATCGATGGCGACTACACCGCGAAAGTATCGGACTTTGGTGCTTCCATCCTAGCGCCAACTGATGAATCGCAGTTCGTCACACTTGTTCAAGGAACTTGTGGGTACCTTGATCCGGAGTACATGCAGACATGCCATTTGACAGACAAGAGCGATGTCTACAGCTTCGGGGTTGTTCTCCTGGAGCTGCTCACACGCCAGAAGCCCTTTAATCTTGATGCGCCTGAAGATGAGAAGAGCCTTGCATTGAGGTTTATTTCTGTGACAAAGAAGGGCAGACTAGAGAAAATACTGGATGATCAGATCAAGAACGACGAGAACATGGAGTTTCTGGAAGAGATTGCAGACTTATCAAAGCAATGCTTGGAGATATCTGGTACCAATAGGCCGTCGATGAGGGAAGTCTCCGAGAGGCTTGATAGGTTGAGGAAGGTGATGCAACATCCATGGGAACAACAGCACAACCCTGAGGAGATGGAGCTGTTGCTTGGAGAGTCATCCTTGGCAAGCTCGGAGATTGTCAACACTGGAATTTTAAGCATCGAGAAGAAAGCTGCCAGGAATCTAGAATCAGGACGATAATCACCAGGAAATGCAAAAGGGAAGTGAGATTATTTTTTATTGATTACGGCTTGTGCCTATATCTTATGGTTCATAATACAAGCTACAAGTTATTAGCCAAATCAACTCAAGAAGAGAGAGAAGCAACCTATATAAGCTAATGTCAAATAAAGTTGGGTCACACTGATCCAGGGTTACTTTAGGCTATTTTTGTAATGATGTTAGAGATGTGTATTTTAGAAACATAATAGAACAATGGTTGTTATTACCAATGTGTGTTTATATTTTTCCTAGGTCGTTAGTGGGAACAACGATAAGATGGTATTGTACCTATGAATGCTTTGCATTAATCAATAAGATAGTATGATTTCTTTTTATCTTGTGAAAAATCAATAAGTTATTCTAAATTCCTAATTCACTACTTCCTAAGGGTACCTGGATTCCCTTAGGCAAACAGTGTGACTACAGCTTTCCAGTTGTATGTCTCAGGAACAGAAGACATCCATATGGATGGCTGCAGAACATCACGTGATTGACCAGTCAGCGATGCATTGAAGCTAAAATTTCTCACTGTTGCCTACACCTCGCTCTAACCCTACTATATGTTTTCTGCCCATTTTACTGCTTTGGGTGGGACAGAAACAGCTGATAGCTTCTCCTGAAAACTTCTTGTACATGGGCAGGAACCTTGAAAGGGGACAAACATCCTCATAGATCGTGGCTACACTGCGAAAGTCTCAGACTTGGGCGCTTCTATCCTGGCACCAACAGATGAGTCGCAATTCGTCACAATTGTTCGAGGAACTTGTGGGTACCTAGACCACATACAAACATGCCAATTGAAGGACAAGAGTGATGTGTACAGCTTCGGGGTCGTTGTTCTTCTAGAGCTGCTCACATGCAAAAATCCATTCTCGTTTTATGGGCCTGAAGATGAGAAGAGCCTAGCGTTAATGTTTATTTTTGTCGTGAAGTAGGGCAAGCTTGAGGAAGTGGTTAAGCTACAGTAAATTAGAGTGAGGTACATTTAACTTGTGGATGCATAGACATCTTTTATAGGGTGAGGTACATTTAACTTGTGGATGCATAGACATCTTTTATATGGGTAATGGTTAAGCTAAAGTAAATTAGAGTTAGGTGCGACATTAAAATTCTATTATTTTCCAAATTTTGGGAGTGCGACTTATTTAGTAACCATTATAATAATTACTACAATAATGAAATTGTTTGATTTTCCTTGCACGCTTTTAGATCACAAGTGTCTTTTTATTTCAGATAATAAGAAAGACAAGAAAAGAAAAGAGTCCAAACGAAACCAAAGTCTTTGGTGACAACTGACAAAGCAGCATGAGGGAAACGTCAACACTCAACAGCCTGCCTGTTCACTCATCTTCTCCCCAAGAGTTCCAAAAAAAAAATCCCCAAGACCAAACCAAATCCCACCCAAAGAGCAAACCAAATTCCACCCAAACCCCCTCGCATCCGCCGCCAGCCGGCCGGCAGCTAGCCACGCGCGCACCATGCCACCGCCGCTGCCGCTCGAGCTAATGTTCGACGTCATCGGTGAGATCCTCCTCCCCTTCCACCAGACGAGCCCGAGCATCTCTTTCGTGCCGCCCTCGTCTGCAAGGCGTGGCTCCGCATCCTCTGCGACCCAGGCTTCCTCCGCCGGTACCGCGCGTTCCACGGAGCCCCTCCGCTCCTCGGTGTCCTCTACAGGCAACAATTCATCCATGCACGGAGCCCCGGCCCCCCGCTTCGCCTCGACCTCGACGTCGATGCCCGACTTCCCCCATCCAGGGTCCGATGGCCGCCGCACGCGGCCCCTGGACTGCCGCCACGGTCGTGCCCTCATCTACAAGCCGAAAGATGATGGCATGAAATATGAATTACCTCGTCTGGAACCCCGTCACAGGCCACCGCCACGGCCTGCCCCAGCCGGACATTGACTGGATGGTCTACTCCGCTGCGGTGTTCTGCGCCGCCGCCGCCGACGGCTGCGACCACCTCGACTGCCACGACGGCCACTTCCACGTGGCCTACCTGGGCAGCGACGGCATGTCGGACATCATATGGGCGAGCTTGTACTCCTCTGAGACGTGTGCGTGGAGCAAGCCGGTTTCTCTCGACAATGACAGTGATTTCTACGGCCAGCCTACGCGCGGCACCCTTATCGGAGGCGCAATCTTCTTCACAATTGCGCGGTCTACTGGTATCGTTAAGTATGACTGGAGCAAGAATTACTTATCTGTGATGAACCCACCACCACCAGAGACGTACAATGGCATGGCTACCTTAATGGCAATGGATGATAGTTCCTTGGGGCTGGCCGGCATTAAGTGGTCAACTAAGGTGAATCCTGAGAGAGCTGCAGGATGGGTACAGTGCAGGGTCGTCATGGACCTGGAGACAATGATGCCCATGGCCAAGCCTAGTGACATAAAAAGTGTGGTTGGTTTTGCAGAGGGTTTGGATATCATCTTTGTGTGCAGATCTGCTGGCTTGTTTGCAATCCATCTCAAGTCAGGATGGGTGAGGAAAGTTGATAATCCTAGGGTCTACTTTAGCGTCGTCTTTCCTTACATGAGCTTCTACACTCCTGGTACCATACTGCCCCTTGCTTATTTATTTTCTTGAAAATTCTTTATACAGTCCTTATATTTGCTCCTGTTGGACTGGTTCTGATATGTGAAAAGTAGTCGTAATGTGATCCCCTTCATAATAATAGGTGAACAATTAGGCAAAAGCAAATTTTGAGTGTACTGGATTAAATAGAATATATTGCATTGTATAATCACACTTAATTTTACTTCTGAAATCTGATTTATTTGCCGAGGACTATGTGGTGGTGGGATTGCTAATAAATATGCAAATAAACTTGTTAATTTAGTATTATCAACCTTGCTTTCGACTTTTTTCCTTACTTAAAAAAGTTCATTGTTATGTTCTGCCATTGCTGAAACTTGAATCTCAAGCTCACTCTTGCTCCCTTTGGAATTAGTTATAGTTCATAGCTAATCTAATATAATTGTAAATACTGATTTCAACAGTTGGTCATGAACTCATGGTTTTCTGTGTTGTATCTTTTCAGATCGCGGCACATTGTTATCACTAGCAAGGACTCGCTGACCTCTAGTGTGCTGCTGCTCAACAGTAGTATGTTGCAAAAATGGACAAATCCATCATCTTGACTATGGGTGCTGTTGGCTTCCTCTGCAAGTCTTTAATTTTCTGTTGAATTTTTTATGATAATAGTGCTATTGTGCTAGACATTATGGTCAATTCTGTTTTTCTTGTCAACTAGTTCTTATCATATATTGTCTGAAATTTGTATTTCAGTTAAATATGTACGTTTCAGTACCTTTTTGGCTAATGCTCGACTCAACTGCATGGAACAAATATTAATGACATTCAGTGTTGGTTTCTTATATCCGAAATTGTTAAATTGCAATGTCAGATGTCTTGAAATTTACGTAAGAAAATATGGCTACAAGCTCATGATTTAGGTTCATTGTTTTCAGTTCTGTCATGGTTAAGTATCAACTCTTTTTGCTGAATTTTTTGGGACCATTGCGCAGTGCTGAAATGTTGATGGGTTTCCATCATTTTGTTTCCTATAAAGCAGTTCAGCATGTCCACCATCTTGTAGAGCTGATGTCTTGTAGTTTCTACTAGTTCTCTGTTTTCTTTTGGGTAAGTTTCTGTGGGAAGCTACCAATTTTGGGGGAAAAAAGTACCTGCACCATCTTGAAGATTTAAAATGGATTCTGATTTTTCAGTTAACAATGACAGCTTTCTGTATGTTTGGACGACTAAGAAGCCAGATAAATTGAACTTAAACGCCCTTAAGAAGCCCTACCAGATATTGTCGTATGAGAAAGATATATTTATTTGATTCTGTTAATGTAAACATAGCTTTTCGGTACTATAAAGATATATCTAAAAAACAATGAAACTAATTTGATGGTTTAGACATTATTATTATTTTTATGAACTTACTTAAAGTAAGACAAAAAATAATTAAAATAAAAGTAAAGATGAATATAATTTGAAATGGAAGGAGTGCCTCATCGAAGATAGATAGCTACAATGCTAATGCCAACAACGACAGAACAACAAATGATTATTGCAGGTCAATTTTGAACTCGACAAAAATAAAACTTAGTGGGGTCTTATCAATTATAGCTTCAATTAAAATCCATGGCCATGTTATGAAGGCATGATAGTTGCAGCAACATTAGTAGCCTCCACAATAAGAGCTCAATAGTCAATAGTCGACACAGCACTTGCACGGTTTTGTTTATATTCAACTCAAAAGTAATAAAAATACTCCTTCCATGTTGGTAATAGAAATCGTTTAGAACAGCGATACAGTCTACATAGTATAACTTTGACTTCATATTTTTATAAAAACATTCATCACAAAGTGGTACTCCCTCCATTCCAAAATGTTTATCGCTTTCGCTTCGAGAAACAATTGTTGGCAATTTTTATAAATATTAAATATCATCAACTAGTATCATATTTAGTATCATTGGAAAGATCTTTGAATCTAGTTTTTTTAAAAAATTATTTAGAGATATAAATATTGCACGTATTTTCTACAAATCGAGTCAAACTTGTGGCACGAAAACCAACGGCGACAGTCAATTTGAAACAGAGGGAGTATATTCATACTTTTATGAAAGTATTTTTTAAGACAAATCTATTCATATGATTTTTACATTTTCAAACTTAACAACTTAAAAGTTATTCATGATTTATGTTCCTAATGCTTCACTCAAACCTTGTTCTAAATGACTTCTATTTCCTATACGGAGGGAGTACCTTAACTGCATGTGAAAGAAGAAAAAATTCACTAAAATGCAGCTCACGGATGCATACTTTTATAGTTTTGTCTATATTCAAATTAAAAGTGGATTTTCCTTTTGTGAAAATCACGCCACAGAAAGACCTTTTTTTATTATTTTGAAACGCCATAGCAGGACATGGTTTCGTGCAGTGCATTTGTGCTGTGCCACTGCCTCATGGGCTGGGCCCACGACGATGAGTGTGACAGTGAGACAACTGCGGGTTATCGTCGAACCCAGCCCATTTCGTGCCTGTCTCGCTCCGACCGACTCTTCCCAATCCCCCACGGCCCCACCCAAACCCTCGCCTCCGCCTCGAGCTGCCACCGCCGCCGCCCACGAGCGCCATGGCGCAGCCACGCTTCGCCTCCTCCCCGCTACGCCCGCCTCCACCGCTGATCGACGACGTCATGGCGAGATCTTCCTCCGCGCCTCCCGCCCGGACGAGCGGGAGCACCTCTTCCGCGCCACGCTGCGTCTGCAAGCCGTGGCTGCGCGCGTCCTCTGCGACCCGGGTTCCTCCGCCGCTACCGCGCCTTCCACGGAGCCCCTCCCCTCCTCGGCCTCCTCCACAGGCTCCAAGTCCTCGACAGAAACCCCCGCCCCGCTTCGCCTCCACAACGTCGATGCCCGATTTCCCGCACCGGGCGCCGACGGCCGCCGCCGCCGTGCCCCCCCCGACTGTCGCCACGGCCGCCTCCTCATCAACATCTCCTGGGAGAATATGCCCCTCCACGTCTGGGACCCGTCACGGGCGACCGCCACGCCGTGCCTTGGCCGGACATGGATCCTTTCCTCATCGAATCCGCCGCGGTGCTGTGCGCCACCGACGGATGCGATCACCTCGACTGCCATGGAGGCCCCTTCCGCGTCGTCTTCATGGCCACCCAGCGACAGCGTACCATTTTTGCGAGGGTGTACTCATCCGAGACGGGGGCGTGGGGCGTATCGACATGTTTTGACAACACTTGTGAATCCTTTGTCCAGCACTTGCGGGAGGGGCTTGCACATTATTCCTCCTACACACCCTATCTCCAGCCAAGGCGAGGTACCATTGTTGGACATGGAATCTACTTTACAGTTCGGTTCGCTAACACAATCGTCAAGTATGACTGGGGCAACAATCGTTTGTCCATTATCAACTCGCCCTCACGGGTTGAGGAGGTGCGCTACATTTCTCTCATGGCAATGGATAACAGTACACTTGGTTTTGCCTGTGTTCTGGGTTACAGTCGTCTCTGTACATGGTCAAGGAAGGTGGATGCAGAAGAAGCTGCAGAATGGGTACCATACAGGGTCATTGACCTGGAGAAAATGATACCTATTGTCAATCCCAATGACAAACTAGTTGTGGTCGGCTTTGCAGAGGGTTTGGGTCTCGTCTTCATTAGCACAGATGCTGGATTGTTCACGATCAAGCTCAGTTCTGGGAAGGCTAAGAAGGTTCAAGACTCTGGTGTCTACTTTAGTGTCCTACCCTACATGAGCTTCTACACTCCAGGTATGACACTGACTCTTGCATGTATTCTGTGATGCATTTTCTTTACACCTTCTATAAGTTAGCTGGTCTGGTTTGTGAACAATTATTCATAATGTAAGAAATCTCTGTTGTTGTTCTTATTCCACATTTATTCATATAGAGCCTGCCAAGGACAGATTTGTGTATGCTTGAGATAACTCAGCATGTGGCATGGGAAAACAGAATGCATTTAATTCTTCCAAAAAAAGAATGCAATTTTGTTTTGAGATATGAGTAGTTGTCGACCATGACATGCATCAATCGAATTGCTAAGTATGTATACAGTAACAGACCTGTTGATGACTATGACATGCATCAATCCTGTTACCTTGATTTTTTAAAAAAATATTATTTTCTGGCACAGCTGTAGCTCACATATCAGGGGCAATCTTGTAAACTTTGGAATTAGTACTAGCACAAGCCTCACCAAAGTTGAACGATGAGTTGAACAGTTGGCTATTAAGTTTGTGCATGGTATCTTTCCTGATCAGAGCACATTGTTAGTGATTTTAATAACTGATGTAGTATTAGTCATTTTTTTTTTTTGAGCAGTTAACAATCTGTGCAAGTCATTAGCCAATTATGTTTTCTACTTTTCTTTTTGTCAAATTTATCCTGTTCGTATCATTGAAAAGTTTGTAACATTCTACTTGGAAGTAAAATTAGTTTATTGTATGTTGTTCACTTTCCTGAAAGATGGCGCTCAGTGTTGGTATATCTTCAAAAGGGCTAAGTAGCATTTTGTAAGACTTCTTGGATAGACAATTTGGAAGTTCAAGGATCCAAGATGTAATTTAATGTCACATAAAACGTTTACCATTTGTAAATCAACTGAAGAACCTCTTTTAAGTTTAGCAGTTGTATAATTCACATGTTTTATGCTTCTACTGAAAACTTGGAAAACGATGTCAAGGACTCAAGCTATGTTATGATATCCTAGACCTCTATTTTCACTGGTGATTCAGGACCCTTGTTTGGTTATTCTTTGACCTGAAGACCTTGTGCCAGTGTATTTATTTGGACCAAATTATGGGAAGCAGGGCCAATTGAATCAATGCAGAAGACTTCTCCTTTTTTCGTAGAGCCACTGACTAGTCTTATAGCTGATGAATCTCGAATGAGATTGCTAAGAATTGAATAACTATTAGTTGCCTTGCTTTATTTTTTTTTTAAATGTATGTCATATTTCTAGTACAGCTTAACTATTTCTAAGCACACATGTAACAAATTATATTTTCTTTAAGTTGTTTATGAGTTTTGTTCATGGTATCTTTGCAGATCGTGGCAGATTGTTGTCGCTAGCAAGGGCTCACTGATCTCTGATTTGCAGTGGAGGAGTAGCAATGATAAAAATTGCAGAATGGACATTTCCATTGGTTTGAGTATGCTGATGTTGACTTCTTTGGTGCCACCACTATCAAGTTGGTTTTGTTCCCCATGCTGAGCAGGTTAATCATAGTAGCTGCAAGTTGTAATGATTAATTGTGGTTCTTGGCCAAATCATACTGATCAAGTTCAATCATGTTTCTCGATATGTCCGGCATATTTGACTTGCTGTTTGGTAAAAATGCTTGACTCGCTTACATGAAACTGAATTTATGTGGACTTCATGCTGATTTTTTTTTTTACAACAAACAACTATATTAATTTAGCAGCAGCTTGCTGCTAAGATTGTAACATTGTTCAAGCCTATATCTTGTAAGGCTTGTAGCCATAGGCAGTGGGGTACATGGCTCACATTGGAGCATGATAAATGTAAAGCCTGGAAATTATTTGAATCCTGAACATGATGTGATTCCTGTAGTGCTTGCCGAGCTAATGAATCTGTAGTAGCATTTAGTCTTCGTTGAATCTTGTAAATCTTTGAAGCTCTGGCTGTTGCAATATTGTTGAAGAGTTGGGTGAAAGGATTGATGCGCCAATCGGGAGGGTTGGAGAGATCTTCCTTGTTTAGAAAGTGAACTAACTGTTCACTGTCCGACAAGAAATTGACTCCGCACAAGCTGAACTTTTCTGTGATCATAGAGGCGAGGGCAAGGCTTGTGGCCTCCGCCATAAGGACTGAAGTGCAATCATGAAGGCTGGCCTTTGTGTATATCGCCTGTGTTGGCTGTTCCTGGAATAAAATCCTTGGCCATGTTATGAAAGCATGATAGTTACAGCAACATTATTAGTAGCCTAAACACCACATATAAGAGCTCAACAGACAACAGTCAATAGTCGACGCAGCATCTACACGGTTCTGTTTATATTCATCTCAAAATATAAAAATACCTTAACTACATGTGATGGAGGAAAAAAAACCTTAAAAATGCAGCTCACAGATGCATACTTCTATGGTTTTGTTTATACTCACATTGAAAGTGGATTTTTGTTTTGTGAAAATCATGCCACAGCAGGACTTTCTTTTTAAGAAATGCCACAGCAGGACATGGTTTCCGTGGGGGAAAAAAGTCTACCTTGGGTCCCTTTAACTTTCACGAAAAAGTCCGCATGTCATCCCTATACTCTAAATTCGGACAAAATACATCCCTCCACTTTTAAAACCATTCATATTACATCTCTCGGTGGTTTTCAATAGTGGTTTTGCTATAATAAAAGTGGTTTTGCTACAGTAACAATGGCTTTGTCTTTTCTATTTATTTTCGCTAAATTTTTTTAAAAATTATAGTAAATTATAGAAAAATCATAAAATAGAAAATCTAATTTTGTTGGAATCCACATGAGTAGATCTATCTACATGGTGAACATATAATATGGTATACTTTAGTATAAAGTTTTTACTGTATAATTTATTTTAATTATAGAAATGCACAGATCTAAAACTACAATAAAAATTTTGTACTAAAGTATAATATATTATATGTTTACTATGTAGATATACTTATGTGAAGTCCAACAAAATTGAATTTTCTATTTTATGATTTTTCTGTGATTTACTATGATTTTTCAAATATTCAAATTTAAATAATAAAAAGCAAAACCACTATCGAAAAACCAGGGATCACTGGAGGCCTAGAGGGGGGGTGTATTGGCCTGTAAAAACTCAAATCGAACCAGATTAAAAACCCAGTGCGGCACTGCCGCACCCTGACAGCGGCACTGCCGCACCTGCAGAGACAACTTGCTCACAGTTCAAAAACTGACCAACGAAATTTAGATCGGATAAATTTCTAAGCTTCCTGCAGGTATATATATCCGCGTAAACAACGGCTAAATAGGATGCAGCAAGAGTATACTAGTAGATCAACCAAAAACCCTAGAAATCACCCACCAACAACATGAATAAAGGCAAAGTAAATCAAGCACACGGTGACACAAGGATTTAACCCGTGGTTCAGCTTGCCACCAAGGCTTGCCTACGTCCCACGTTGTTGAGGTTAGCCACCAAGGCTTAGGGCTTTTTTGCAACCCTACCTCGTTCTCAAGTCAAGAGACTCAACTCTTGAGATGAGGGGTGAGTTTACTAGCTGCAAGTGATTGTTACAAACCTCCCAAGGCTGCCACAAGAGTTGGCAAGCTCAAGGGCGACGCCTAGCCGGCTAGGAGCAAGGCTCCAAGAGTAATGAACTCAAGCCGCCGGCCAAAACGTGAACCAAGTGCTCTAGGACTTTGGGAATCAGTGGGGCTGCTCTCTAATCAAGTTTTGGCACTTTTTCTCTCAAGGATTAGTGGTGGAATCACTTTGGAATGCTTGAGAGCTTAAGGGGACCAATGGAGGAGAGCAAACCCTAAAAGCCGAGCACTTTTCGGTCTGAGGAAGAAGACAGGTGAAAAGTTACCGTTTGGACAAGAGAAGAGGGTATAAATACCCCTGACTTTCCAACGGTCAGGTAAGTGCGGCACTGCCGCACTTAGAGTGCGGCACTGCCGCACTAATAACCAAATAGAGGGTGAAGGCAGGATAGGCCGGGCCGGATTGGCTGGAGTTTGTGGATGCTTTGTGTATAATATGAGCACTTGGTTGCACACTTTTGACTGATGACTTGAATCCCCCTTGATAGTACGGCTTTTCTATACTCAATTTCAAAATACAAAATGAATATAAACCTCCATTAGCAAAATCCCTTTACATGAGCAAATTGGGGACTCCACTTTTCAGTATAGCATCCTCCATAGCTTCTTCCCTGTGTATCAACTCGATAAATCTCATCAGTTCTCAAATTAAATAGTCATTATCACCAAAACCCACAATAGGGCTTGATTGCACTCACAATCTTCCCCTTTTTGGTGATTGATGACAACCCAATTTGAGCTTACAAAAGATATAAAACTAAACTGAGATTTTTGAGCCATGGGTGTAGAGGCCTCCCCCTAAATGTGTGAAGTGAGATTTGAATTCTCAAGTTGGCATAAATGCCATGATTCACACATTTTGAAAGTATTGGGGCTCCCCCTACATCCATGCCTGCTGTGTGGTGCTGCACAAGTGTCACAAGAATAAACGTGATGCAATATGACAGGTCATGCACTCAATAGACTTTCTTTGAAACAAGAGTGCGGCATTTGCCGCACTTGAGTCTTGGCACTCTGCACTTGCTATTCCAAAGAAGAAGGAAAACAAGCACCACACGCCTTGAACACATATATAATAAGGTTCCAAACACATGAATATAGCAGTCTAGATCACACAATACGATACATGTCCATATCCGAAGCAAATAGAGTACAATAGGTAGCAATATTACACAAATAGAGTTTTGAGTGACTCTCAAACTCACAACCTGACAAACTAACTCTCAAACAGATAAGACATGAACTGAACAGCTGCTGCGAACACAAACACATGGCGTCATGGCGTCGAAAAGAAGTTGAACCCTCTAATTTCTCCCCCTTTGTCATCAAGTACCAAAAAGAGAGAAAGAAGAAGAATCCTAGACGTCGCGCTCGGCTGCCTCCCAGTCAATCTCCTCATCGTCGGAGTCCACTCGTGCACGCCCCTGACGGTGAGTGGTAGCGGTGAAACGAGAGGAGCGCCGAAGTCCCTGAGGCTGACGCTGTGCCTGAAAACCTGCCAAGGTCTGGTGCTCCCAAGACTCATGCTCGCTATGCTGCTCCTGCTGGTCCTCACTCTCATCCTCCTCATCCTCATCATCATCATCATCTGACAAGCTAGGGAGGTTGGGAAAGGTCGGTGGAGAGGGAACAGGTGAAAGTGGTGGCAGCCCCGCACGCTCCCTAGCCTCACGGTTAGCCTCCCGGTTCTCCAACCGGTCCTCGTAGGCCGTCCTCGCTGCATAGGTGCAAGTAGTAAAGATGGCCTTGAGCCATGCACCAAACTTTTTGGACTTGCTCCTCCTAGAGCGGGAGCAAGAACTCTCCGGAATATCCTCAGGCTCGCGGTGTGAGCTCTCACCCGCCTCTCTAGCTGCTGCAGCTGACTGGGTCTTCCCGATCTTGTACACAGTGTGTATCCCAGTCTTGGGGAACCTCAAACCAGTGACTCTCTCAATCATAAACATGAGGTAAGGGGCATAGGGCAGCCCCTTCCTCCCATCCTCTATCACATGCCTGAGCTCCTCCCACATGAACCTAGGGACATTGAACACGTCCCCACCTGGTGCAAAGCGAGCTAGCACATTCCTCACATAACCATTCACATCTGAGGCTGCTCCATCCTTTGGGTTGAGAGTGGCTCTAAGTAGGTTGTTCATGGTGTAGTAGAAGCTCTTGAGTCCACTCCTCTTCCCATCTGTAACTCTGGGCTTAATCCACATGTAGCGAATGTCACTGATCTCAGCCCTAGCCTCATCATGGATATAGGAATACCCACGATGCTCCTCTCCAAAACCAAGTATCCTGCTGAAAGTGACAAAGTCAATGTGGTAGTGAATACCGTCTGTCATCCAATGAACCTCATCTGCAGCCTGATCATAGAAGTATGTGGCATGAAACTGAGCAAGCACCTCCTCATTCCAATCATAGTGAAAAGCCATGATGTCTGACAGCTCAAACTTATCACAAGCTCGAATCACACTAGCAAATCTTGCCACATTCCTAGCCTTCATCTCATCAAAGTCCACATATTGCATCTTTCTGATCTTGGGCTTCTTCGCTGCAAGGACTACGGTGGTATAGAAATTGGAATGAAAGACATTCCAGAAGCGGTAATCAACACCCATGTCCTTGTTCCTCTCAAAAGGATTTTTGGTTCTCTCTTCCTTAGTTGACTTCCAGCTAGTTGAGTAACTGATAATTGCATGAGGCTTTGTGTCCTGTGGAGGAGCTAGGCACATTTCTCCCTTAAAGTCATTCATGTAGCTGCTGTCAAACTCAGTCAAGTGAGGTGGAGTTTGAGGGATCCAGTCTAGGTTGATGGTAATTCCCTCCCTTCACAACCTATCCTCTTGCCGCATGTAAGCATCAATCTTTTCTCTTCCATCAGCTGCTGTGGGTGCTAGGTTGCTGCTCCTCGGACCTCTCCCCCTGCCACGGCGAGAGGGTGCCTTGGCACGGGTCTTATCCACCTTCCTCTTGCCTCTTGGATCATCCTCCATCTATGCAAACAAAGTCCAAATGAGAAACTATACAAAAATGGAGTAGAACAACACCTAAGAAGTAGGTTTAACAAAAGAGAGGACTTAGAACATGAGCATGGAAACACGGGTTGGCGATCTTTGTTACGCTAGGTGCGGCCTTTGCCGCACCCGAGATCGGCAAGACGCCGCCTTGTCGTGTCCGCAAGTTCTTGTTCTATTTCTTCTTTCTTGTTAGCCCTACTTACTAAATGTCGTTCTATGCCACAAACAATCTCAAAGGTTGGACTAGCAGGAAAAACTAGTGATTGTGGTATGGATTTGAGAGATTAATGTGAGGGGTATTAGGCTATGTCTTTGATGTTTAGATTCATTGGGATTGAGATGTCATAGATGGAATAATGAACTTAGGACTAAGATTTTTCGTGAGCCATTGCTCCACCCCATCACTCTTGCTGTTCCATGTTCTATTCCATCCATGATTTCCTAATCCTAATCCATCTATCCATCAAAAACACTTCCTAGTCATTCACACTAATAGTAGAAATCAAAATCCTTGCCAAACACATCACCATTGCATAGATCAGGGCTGGTTAGGGTTATACCTTGGCGAAACGTTGAATGGAGGGGAAAGAAGAGCAGGTGCTCGGCCAGGAGCACCACCGGCCACCAGCAGCGCGAGTGGAGGCCCGGCCGCGACGGCACCGCCGGGCTACAGGCCAGGGGCACGGGCAGAGGCGGGGGCGGCGACGCTTGCCCAAAGAGGAAGAGAGAGGAGCGAGCGTGCCCCCTCTGTCGGCGCTAGGGAGAAAGACAGGGGAGAGAGAGATCCCGGGGGCCGGCCGATGGAAAGGGATAAGGAAGAGAAGGGGCCTGACTAAATCGCCGTTGTGGGGGCGAATCGACAACAGATTCAAAGTCTTGCGGCCCGCACCCCCCGAAACCCGGGGTTTAGCTACTAGCTATGGTACTCTCTTTACTCCGGATATGGACACATATCTATCTACGTGGTATGACCGTAAGCATGTCAACATTACAAACAATGGTCATAGCACATAGACTAACCTTTTGCAATGAGGTTTGAAACACAATATAAAGTTTTGCAATCCTTTTTTCTAGATTTCTAGTAGATCAAACAGAGACATGCTAGGTTTCAAACCACATTACGAGAATCAAGTATATTCAGTTCACTACGCAATGCGCAAAACCTAGCCTCATCAAGTGGTTTTGTGAAGATATCGGCTAGTTGTTTTTCGGTGCTCACATGTCGTAATTCGATATCTCCTTTGGTTTCATGGTCTCTCAAGAAGTGATGTCGGATGTCAATATGTTTGGTTCTTGAGTGGCTAACTGGATTGTTTGCAAGTTTTATGGCACTTTCATTGTCACACAAGAGTAGGATTCTAGTGAAGTGACATCTGAAATCATGAAGCGTTTGCTTCATCCAAAGTAGTTGCGCACAACATGCTCCGGCTGCAATATACTCGGCCTCGGCGGTGGAAAGGGCTACACAATTTTGCTTCTTAGAACTCCAAGACACTAGGGATCGTCCAAGAAATTGACAAGTCCCCGAAGTGCTTTTTCGGTCTACTTTGCAACTGGCGTAATCGGAATCCGAATACCCAAGTAGATCGAACTTGGAGCCCTTGGGATACCACAAGCCAAAGCTAGGTGTGTGTACTAAGTATCTCAAGATTCTCTTAACAGCCACTAAATGACATTCTTTAGGGTTGGCTTGAAATCTAGCAAACATGCACACGCTAAGCATAATATCGGGCCTAGATGCACATAGATATAGTAGGGAACCAATCATAGAGCGATATACCTTTGTATCCACGGCTTTCCCTTCTATGTTGAGATCAAGATGTCCATTGGTTGGCATGGGAGTCTTGATTGGTTTTGCATTCACCATGTCAAACTTCTTTAGCATATCATGGGTGTACTTGGTTTGGCATAGAAATGTTCTTTCCTTCAATTGTTTGATTTGAAAACCGAGGAAGAACTTTAGCTCACCCATCATGGACATCTCAAATCTCTTGGTCATGATCCTACTAAACTCTTCACAAAATGAATGATTAGTACTACCAAATATTATGTCATCGGCATATATTTGACACACAAAGATATCACCATTAATCTTATGAGTGAAAAGAGTAGGATCGGCTTTGCCAATTTCAAAGTCTTGTTTGAGCAAGAATTCCTTAAGGCATTCATACCATGCTCTTGGTGCTTGCTTAATCCCATAGAGTGCCTTTTGGAGTTTGTAGACGTGGTTGGGAAACTTGGGATCTTCAAAACCCGGTGGCTGCTCAACATAAACAAGTTCTTGTATTGGGCCATTGAGAAATGCACTCTTCACACCCATTTGGTACAACTTAAAGTCATGATGTGTAGCAAAAGCTAGAAGCATTTGGATTGCTTCAAGTCTTGCCACGGGTGCATAAGTTTCTTCAAAGTCCAAGCCTTCTACTTGAGTGAAGCCTTGAGCCACCAATCTTGCCTTGTTCCTTGTCACCACGCCATTCTCATCTTGCTTGTTGCGGAAGACCCATTTTGTCCCAATGACATTGCTGTTGGGTCTCTCCACCAAGGTCCACACTTGATTCCTTTTGAAGTTGTTGAGCTCCTCTTGCATAGCCATGACCCAATCCAAATCTTCAAGTGCCTGTTCAACTTTGAGAGGCTCCAAAGAGGAAACAAACGAGTAAAATTGACAAAAATTTGCTAGATGTGAGCGAGTTGTAACTCCCCTTCAGAGACTTCCAAGAATATTGTCAACGGGGTGATCCCGTTGAATGGTTTGCCTTAGCCTTGCGTGCTCAACAGCTTCTTGATCATCTTTTGGGAACTCATCATCTTCTTGCTCAAAGATGGGTTGTAGGTTCTGTCCTTGAATAGGAGTGGAATCACCTTCTGGCCGGTTGAGGAAGTGCGGCACCGCCGCTCCCTAGGTGCGGCACCGCCGCTCAGCTCGCTGTTTGCAAAGCCAGTGTTTGCTGCTTGCTCAACATCGCACGTCGGCGGAAACTTGTTCACCGCAGCTTGAGGAACCTCCTCTTACGTGACTTGATCCTCTTGTGGCCTTATATCACCAATTGCCATTTGCTTGATTGCCTCACAAGGTGGATCTTCTTTTCCTACAACATCTTCATCAACATGCTCTACTTGAGAGCCATTAGATTCATCAAATGTCACATCTACCGTGACTTCAGTTCTACCCAAGGTTTTGTTGAAGACACGATAGGCATGCTCATTTGATCCATAACTAAGAAGAAAACCTTTATCAACTTTAGGTGCAAATTTAGAGGTTCATGGTCTCTTGACAAGTATGTGTTGACACCGTTATCACCCAAAATTTATTAGTAATTACCACTTCCCCGAGACATTGATATATGATAAGAATAGGGTTACCATTAACAATTTCCACGAAGTTTTGGTGATTTGTGCATTTTTCAGGAAATTTTCCAGAAAAACCTAAAAGAGGGATTTAAGTGCTAATTTACCACGAAACTTGATCGCGACGCAAACACATCACCAGAGGGTTCAGAATACCCGTAAGACACCCGAAGCAACACGGGGGCCGGGCCGCCGCCAGGTGGGGGCCGGCCGCCCCACCACCGCGCCCGGGCGGCCCCTAGGGTTAGGGTTTGTCGCCCCCTTCCGAACCTTCCTCCACCGCCTCGAGGAGTCATCCTGGCCGCTTGCTACGCCGGTTTGATCCAATGGCGCCGTATCAATCCCACCGGGCTATAAAAGGAGGGCCATACCCCCCTCGGGAGAGGCCGATCAAGAGATGAAGAATCGAGCTTTAGATAGATATCCACTAGATCTAGGCTAGCAATCAAGATAGAGATTAGAGAGATAGAGTAGAAGAGTAGAGATTCGGAGGAGCCCCGCCCGCCGGAGCATCCTCGTGAGTCAGATTGCCTCAGATTCGGCCCCCTCGTCCTGAGCCGTGTTCGAGGTACTTTTGTATTTACCATTCGATTCAAGTGAGCATTTGTTTATATTCATTCTTTGGTTTGCAACTCATACTATATTGAGTACTTTGATTTGGGTAGCTCCTAGGTCGAGTAGTATTCGTAACGTAGACGTGGTGTCCGGGTTATGATTGCTTGTGAATGTCCCCCGATCAAATTTGGATAGTGGTAGCTCGCATAGGTGACTTTATAGCTAGCGTTGAATCCTCCAGAGTCCACTTTCCGTTGATAGGACCGATAGGCCTATAGGTGTCCGGTAGTTAGATTACTCTGTTTCTTCTCCTATTCAGTCACCGGGTCCGATAAGACGATATTATGCAAAGTTCACCGGTAGTTAGAACTAGCTATTTCCTCATTCTCAATAGTTTTCTAGATTGTTTGTACCCTTTTAGATTAAGAGTATTGGGCTATTTCATAATTCACCTACTGTTCCTTTGGGTTCGATATTAAAACCGGGTTGATCTTGGTGAAGTGCCGATCAAGATATATCAGGCGCTTGCGGATAATCTGATTATAATCATTATTTAGGGTGCGCTTAATTTATACCAACAAGCATTTCTCTCGCCGCTGTCGGGAACGGTTTGTTGATTTTGATTTAGCCTATCTTAGTCTATAGTTATCCTTTCATATTAAAAACAAAAAAAAAAAAAATATATTATGGAAAACGAATCTCAACTTTTATATCAATATGGAGCACCATCGGGATCGTACCTCCACCAATGGAATCTTCTAAACCTATCACATCATCATCGGCTATGAGCTACGCCCGGGATTAATTAAATTAGTTCAGAACATATCTTTTCTCGGTAATACTAGCGAAAAACCCCTATTCCCACTTAATCGATTTTTGAGCGTACATGTTCATGTCTCGAGCATTAAAGGCATGGCCGATGAAACTTTACGATGGAAACTCTTTCCGTTTTCATTAACGGCGTAGCAGAGCCAAGAAATGGTATAATCGCCATGTTGGGAGTAGTCAAGGAGATTGGGAAACATTACGAAAAATACTTTTGTCTTAAATTCTTCCCAAAGAGAAAAGGTCGCTAAACTTCGATTTGAAATCATAGGATTCAAACAATTAGACAATGAATCGCTAGGCAAGGCTTGGGATCATTTTGATGGTTTTGTAAATTCCGGACCTAATCTTGCTTTTACTGTAACCCATGCTTTTACAACATTTCTTTTTAGGCCTTGATGATAGAAATAAGGAATATCTTAATTTGGCCTCGGGTGGAGCATTTATGCATATTATCGTTGAACATGCTAAAACTATTCTTACTAATATTTTAAATGATCTCCCGAAGAAAAAGAAGAGTTGTTAGAAGAAAATTCTCATTTAGCTGAAAATGAACTTTTACCCGATTCATCTCAATTTATAGTTGAATCAAAACCTAAGCTAGCTAATAAGATAATTCCAAATTCTGAGTGGATGTTTGAAATAGAGGATGATTTCTTTAATGATTTTGGAAATACTACACTTTATCGTAAAATTATTCAACCCCAGCATTCTAGAGATTTCAATTCTAATCTTTCACATCCTGATGATTTAAAATTTCTAAGAGAAATAACAAGGGAATTGATTTTTATTTTGGGAGATGATTGGTTGATAGAATCTGAGCAATCCCCTCAAGTAATTGCCCGAGTTCACCCTCTCTTAGTAGTATAAAGTTACAAGTAGATTCATATCCCTTTGAAGCTTTATATAATCCAGTTGTAGGAGTCAACATTATGTCATATACCTTTGCTAGAAAATTCTTAAAAGATATACCATTAATTCCTACAAATAAATTATTTAAAAATTGTTCAGACATATTATTCCTAGTTTAGAGTTTTGAGTGCACTTCCTATTGTTATTAATGATTTCCGCATTTTGCTAAATTTCTATATCTTTGATGTGTGGGATTTTGATGTAATGATTGAGTACCCATAATAAAACTTCTTCAAGAAGGTCGTGATGGTAAATTAAATATTCAACTTGGGAAAGGATTTAATTTTTCGATACCTATAACTCATGCAAGAAAATTTAAAGCGTAGCCCCTTCCCGAATTAGATCCAATAGAAGAGGTTAAGGCTATTGAATTCAATGATTTAATTCAACCCGATTTAGAAGATAATACCCAGTTCTTCATCGATGAAGAGGAGGAGGACCTTGTTGATCCCGAACCTCTTGATGAATTACTAGAGCCACCTAAACCTCCTATTGAGCTCAAACCGCTACTATCCGGGTCTTAAATATGCTTTTCTAAATAATGATCGAGAATATCCTGTAATTATAAGCGATAAACTTTCTCGATGAAGAGACATAAATTAATAATTGTTTTAGAAAACATAGAGCTGCTTTTGGATATTCACTCTAAGACCTAAAAGGGATTAGCCCCCGTTCTTTTGTACCCATCGCATACCTACCAATCCAGAAATTACACCTTCAAGAGAGCCTCAACAGACTCCAAAATGCGATGCGGGATGTAGTAAAGAAAGAAGTTCTAAAGCTTTTACATGCAGGGATTATATACCCCTGTGCCGCATAGCGAATGGGTAAGTCCTGTGGCAAGTTGTACCTAAAAAGGGAGGAATGACGGTTGTCCAAAATGATAAAAATGAATTAATACCTAAGAGAACTGTCACCGGATGGCGAATGTGTATAGATTATAGAAAACTCAACAAAGCAACAAAGAAATACCATTTTCCATTACCTTTCATTGATGAGATGTTAGAGCGCTTAGCAAATCATTCTTTCTTTTGTTTCCTTGATGGTTACTCAGATATCACCAAATTCCTATCCACCCCGATGATCAAAGCAAAACCACCTTTACATGTCCTTATGGAACTTATGCTTATAGGAGAATGTCTTTTGGATTATGTAATGCACCCGCTTCTTTTCAAAGATGCATGATGTCTATATTTTCTCGATATGATAGAAGAAATCATAGAAGTTTTTATGGATGATTTTTCAGTTTATGGAAAAACTTTTAATGATTGCCTAGAGAATTTAGACAAGGTTTTGCAAAGATGTGAAGAAAAAAACACTTAGTCCTCAATTGGAAAAAATATCATTTTATGGTTGGAGAAAGGAATAGTGTTAGGACACCTAGTGTCAGAAAGAGGAATAGAGGTAGATAGGGCTAAAATTGAAGTAATTGAACAACTACCTCCCCTATTAATGTGAAAGGAGTTCGCAGTTTTCTTGGTCATTGTGGTTTTTATCGTAGATTTATAAGAAATTTCTCACAAATTGCTAGACCAATGACCAGATTGTTAGCTAAGGATGTACCTTTTGAGTTTGATGAAGAATGCTTAGAATCATTTAATATTCTTAAGAAAGCACTTACATCAGCACCAATCATTCAACCTCCTGATTGGTCTTTACCTTTTGAAATTATGTGTGATGCTAGTGATTATGCTGTGGGAGCAGTCTTAGGACAAACAAAAGATAAAACGCATCATGCAATTGCTTACGCTAGCAAGACAATGACAGAAGCACAATTAAATTATGCAACCACCGAAAAGGAACTTTTGGTCGTTGTCTTTGCTATTGATAAATTTAGGTCTTACTTAGTTGGAGCTAAAATAATTGTTTATTCTGATCACGCTGCTCTTAAATATTTGCTCACTAAGAAAGATGCTAAACCACGATTAATAAGATGGATCTTATTGCTGCAAGAATTTGATTTGGAAATTAAAGATAGAAAAGGGATAGAAAACCCCATTGCTGATCATTTATCTAGGATGTATTTCAAAGAACCTCGTGAACTACCTATTAATGACTCATTAAGAGATGACATGCTGTTTAAAGTGACCAAGACAGATCCTTGGTACGCGAATATTGTCAACTTTATGGTTGCAGGATACGTGCCACCAGGAGAAAATAAGAAAAGACTCATTTATGAAAGTCGTCTCCACATGTGGGATTCACCATACCTCTTTCGGGTATGCGCGATGGATTACTCGAAGATGTGTACCAAAGGGAGGAAGGCATGCAGAATCATTCAAAATATCACTCGTCACCATATGGAGGTCATTATGGGGCATTCCGCACTCATGCAAAAATCTGGCAGAGTGGTTTCTTTTGGCCAACCATGTATGAAGACACCAAAGATTTCATCCGAAGATGTGGAGCATGTCAGAGGCACGGAAATATCAATGCAAGAGATGCTATGCCACTCACCAACAACCTTCGATAGAGCTCTTTGATGTCCGGGGAATTGATTATATGGGGCCCTTTGTGAAGTCAAAGAATTATGAGTACATTTTGGTGGCGCTTGATTATGTATCCAAGTGTGTAGAAGCTATGCCATGCAAGAATGCTAACTCAAAACACTCAAAGAAGATGTTTGAAGAGGTTATATTTCCAAGGTTCGGAACACCTAGAATGGTTATAAGTGATGGAGGAACACATTTCACTGATAAGAAGTTTCACTTATACCTACAAGCTCATGGAATACGACATAATGTTGCTACTCCATATCATCCTCGACAAGTGGCCAGACAAAAACATCCAATAAACAAATCAAGAATATTCTCCAAAAAACAGTGAATGAAATGGGAACTTTATGGAAGGATCGCTTACCGACGCACTATGGGCATACCGGACAGCTTATAAAACACCTTTGGGAATGTCACCATATCAATTGGTATATGGCAAGACCTGCCACTTACCACCGAATTAGAACATAAAGCTCACTAGGCTATCAAAAGATGGAACATGGACCTAGAAGCTGCTTGGAGAAAAAAAGGAAAATGCAATTATCGAAATTAGAAGAATGGAGAGAAAAGGCCTATCACAATTCAAAAATCTACAAAGAACGGACGAAGAGATGGCATGATAAGAGGATCAAGAAGAAGGAGTTTACACTAGGAGATAAGGTATTACTTTTTTAATTCCGTGTTTAAATTATTCGGGCTTGGAAAATTAAGGAGCAAATGGGAAGGGCCTTTCACCGTTGTAAATTCACCACAACATGGAGCAATAACTCTACAATCAAACGAAGGTACGTTATTCAAGGTAAATGGACACCGACTTAAACTTTATTTAGAGCCATTTAATTCAGGAGTAGTGGATGAAATCGAATTCATCCAGTTACCAACTTATTAAGTTCTATTTTATTTCGGTACAATTTTTTTTATCCGCAATTACATCTAATAGAAACATAGGAGGAGTCCGGTACCCCCGCGGAAGGGCACCCGAAGTGGGCCCTAGGTGGGGCCGGGCCGGCGGCCCCCCCCCCCCCGTCCCGACTCTCGCCTCACGCCCTTCTACACTCTTCCTACGTATATTCACGTATTATTCACGCCAGTCGGATATCCTTTCGTACGGATCCCGTAGAACCTAGGTTTTATCCTCATCCTGTCTCCTGAAAACCCATATAAATACGTACCTAGAACTCCTCAACTTTATTCCATAACCAGCCACCTCTCCCTTTCAAAGAGAGCTCTCCAATCTAGATCTATTAGCGATGGCGAACAAGGCGATCGTCTCCTATGGCGCGGACTTCGACAAAGATCCCCAAATGATGATTCAAGGCCCTCGTCCCGCATACACCGAAGCCTCTCGCCGTCGTGCCGCCCGAAGCAAGTTGCAACGATCCCCCAAATACATGAGCAAGTCTACTATGTGCAAGATCCATCTGCTCTTCCTCCACCACCTGCAAGGCTGATGCTTGAAGGAGGTGCTAAAGGAAAGCAGATTGCTATCCCCAAGGGTACCCAGCTCTTTGCACCAAGACCTAATGAGCGACTTCGTGGCGCCGAGACCGACAAGAAGGCAGGCTGATATGCGCTAAGTACTCCAATGCTGCTCGCCCTTCCGTTCAAGGAGTTCGTGCAAACCCCGATGAGGTATGCTACACCGAGCCCATCGCGTCTAAGCCAAAGCCTAAGAGAAAGAGAGCAGCACCAAAGATTAGCACCGGAGCAAGTTCCCAAGCAGCCAGCACCAACCCTACGCACTCTTAACGAGAAGCTTGAAGGCCTCTCTGACCTTGTCAAAGAGATGGAAACATCTAACAAGCTGAGGGACAAGCTCATAGATGACGTAGAAAAGAAGGTTGGGGTTAATCTCAAGTTAATCCGCAGCCTCAAGCGCGACAAAGATAAGCTTGAAGAAGAGGTTGCAGCCCTCAAAGCAATAATTCAGGGCCTCAACAATGAAGGGCAGCATTAACTGCCTAGTTATCCAATAAGGCACACTTCCGCTAGTACGATTAGTTAAAGGAGTCAGTCGAGTCATTTTATTAGGACAAAGCCTAATGAGCTAGGGCAGTCGTTAGCTCAGTCATTAAAGCGTCTATTGAATTATTTTATACCACCACCACAAATGAATAAAGTGCCTTATTTTATATTAATGTGTATTATCTATTCTACTCTCTATTTTTGGAATATTTTGTCTCCACATATTGCGCAGAAAAGTATGCGGGGAAAACAAGTGTGGGGAAGTACAATTAATCACGAAGCAAAAAATACGATCGGAAAAGTAGCGTAATTCGAAGCGACATCGACCCAACACCACACACGCGAAGCGGGACCCGCAGACCCCGAGGTGGGGCCGACCGGGCGCCTGGGTGGGGCCGGGCGGTGCCCCCCGCCTTCTCTCGCCTCTTCGTTTGGTCATGGTCGTTCGAGTTAATTACAAGTCAAATACATATACTCCGAATTTTAATTAAAACTTTTAATCTTTATAGTAAATGCTTCACGAAATAATAAACCCATTCAATCCATGACTTAAGAGAAATAAATTATATGACACCCTTCTAGAGTCATGAATATTCTGAATTCTATAGTACTTTATGATTGTCTAAGTTATTGTAGGGAGAAAGATAGCAAAGATAATAATTATTCAATTTCTGTTAATTTATCTTTGGAGATTTTATTTCGAAAAAAAAAATTTGAAACACTTAGCTTCACTCTTCTTTGTAATGGAATCCAATAATAATTATATCAAAACAACTTTAATTATGGCTCTGTTGAAGAGGTTTATCATATTCCCAAAGATCATAAGATAAATAAAAATAAAATTCACTATCTTGAGCAATATTGTGAAGGAGGCATGAGCTATTCAAAAAGATTCCGAGGAAATAAAAAGGGACAAGTGTCCGAAACCTCAGAAAGATAGATCACGAGGAAATAAAAAGGGACAAGTGTCCGAAACCTCGATGAAAGAAAGAAATAGGAGCACGTGCTCATCAAAAAAAAAAGACTCATGGTTCCTCCAACATAATATGCCAAGAAGTGAGAATTTTTTCTGATCTAGGAATATGATATCTCTCTCCCTCGCTATAAAAATATATTCAATTTATGCCTCTACCATTGGTGCCATTACAAATGAGAGGGTTGAAGCTATGTTTTTGCAAATACACCTTCACTCCAAAAGACATAATTAAAGAAAGAGTAATCAGTCTTCAGCTCTCTTACTCCGCAATCACTTGAGGATCCATGATAGACACTTTAGAATTCCATAATATACGATCACTAGACTGTTGCTATATAATTTAATCTCTAAGTTACGCATTGAATGTATATCCATTCTACTAAAACCAACCTTTTTCTCGGGACGAGCAAAAGCCTAAGTGTGGGGGTAATTGTTGACACCTGTTATCACCCAAAATTTATTAGTAATTACCACTTCCCGAGACATTGATATATGATAAGAATAGGGTTACCATTAACAATTTCCACGAGTTTTGGTGATTTGTGCATTTTTCAGAAATTTTCCAGAAAAAACCTAAAAGAGGGATTTAAGTGCTAATTTACCACGAAAACTTGATCGCGACGCAAACACATCACCGAGGGTTCAGGAATACTCCGAAGACACCCGGCAACAACAGGGGGCCGCGCCAGCGGGGCCGACCGACCCCACCACTGCGCCGGGCGGCCCCTAGGGTTAGGGTTTGCCGCCCCCCTTCGGAACCTTCCTCCACCGCCTCCGAGGAGTCATCCTGCCGCTTGCTACGCCGGTTTGATCCAATGGCGCCAGATCAATCCCACCGGGCTATAAAAGGAGGGTCATACCCCCCGGAGAGGCCGATCAAGAGATGAAGAATCGAGCTTTTAGATAGATATCCACTAGATCTAGGCTAGCAATCAAGATAGAGATTAGAGAGATAGAGTAGAAGAGTAGAGATTCGGAGGAGCCCCTACTTTGTCGGAGCATCCTCGGGAGCCGTATTCGTCTGGATTCGCTCCCTCGCCCGGAGGTTCGTTACGAGGTACTTTTGTATTTACCATTCTGATTCAAGTGAGCATTTGTTTATATTCATTCTTTGGTTTGCAACTCATACTATATTGAGTACTTTGATTTGGGTAGCTCCTAGGTCAGAGTAGTATTCGTAACGTAGACGTGGTGTCTGGGTTATAATTGCTTGTGAATGTCCCCTGATCAGCCGGATAGTGGTAGCTCACGTAGGTGACTTTATAGCTGCGTTGGATCCTCTGTAGTCCACTTCCCGTTGATAGGACTGATAGGCCTATAGGTGTCTGGTAGTTAGATTACTCTGTTTCTTCTCCTACTCAGTCACCGGTCCGATAAGACGATATTATACAAAGTTCACCAGTAGTTAGAACTAGAGTACATTAGCTATTTCCTCATTCTCAATAGTTTTCTAGATTGTTTGTACCCTTTTAGATTAAGAGTATTGGGCTATTTCATAATTCACCTACTGTTCCTTTGGGTTCGATATTAAAACCGGGTTGATCTTAGTGAAGTGCTGATCAGTATATATCTGTGCGCTTGCGGATAATCTGATTATAATCATTATTTAGGGTGCAGTTAATTTATACCAACAGTATGAAACACTTGCACCCAAACACCCTAAAGTAAGACACCTTGGGTTTGTTACCGGTTAGTATCTCATTTGCGCCTCTTCTTGAGCTTCTTGTGTAGATAGAGACGCGATTGATGGCATGGCAAGCGGTGTTGATGGCGTCACACCAAAAGATATCCCGCGTCTTGTACTCATCAAGCATTGTTCTTGCCATATCAATGAGTGTCCTGTTCTTCCTCTCTACTACACCATTTTGTTGAGGGTTGTATGGAGTTAAAAACTCATGCTTGATGCCCTCATCATCAAGAAATTCTTTCACTTGAGTATTCTTGAATTCAGTCCCATTGTCACTCCTTATCTTCTTGATTGGAAGACTGAATTCTCTTTGAGCTCTTCTCACAAAGATCTTTACCTTTTCACAGACTGCGTCTTATCATAGATAAAGAACACCTAAGTGAAACGGGAATAATCATCAACAATAACTAACCCATATTTGTTACCCCCGATGCTAAGATAGGCAACCGGTCTAAAGAGATCCATGTGAATCAACTCCAAAGGTTGTGTGGTGGTCATGATGCTCTTTGGTGGGTGAGGTACACCTACTTGTTTTCCGGCTTGGCAAGCGCTGCAAATCCTGTCTTTCTCAAATTCAACATTGGTTAGTCATAGAATATGGTTATCTTTTAAGAGCTTGGCCAAGTTCCTCATCCCAACATGAGCTAGGCAGCGATGCCACAACCAGCCCATACTAGATTTTGCCACTAAACAGGTCTCAATCTTGCCTTTACTCTTGCTGAAATCAACAAGGTAAAGCTTATTTTTTAACCGACCTGTAAAGACAATAGAGGAATCCTCCCTCTTAAAGACTTCCACACCCTTATCCGTAAAGAGACAATTGTAGCCCATCTCACACAATTGAGAGACGGACAGCAGATTGTAACTTAATGAATTGACATGCAAGACATTAGTAATTGAATGATCAAGAGTAATAGCAACTTTACCAAGACCTATCACTTCCCCTTTTGAGTTGTCACCAAAGATGATGTTCTCATTTGAATTTGTTGTTGGGGAATATGATGAGAACATACTCCTTTCTCCGGTCATGTGATTTGTACAGCCGCTATCAAGCACCCAACTTGATCCACTGGAGGAGTATGCCTGCAAAACAAGTTTAGTTCCTTGATTTAGGTCCCCAAACATTCTTGGGGCCTTGCATGTTAGTAACAAGAATCTTAGGGACCCAAATTAAAGTGTTAAGATAAATATTTCTATCATTCCCAACATATTTTGCAATCACTTCTCCTTTGCTGTTGTTTTCAGCACAAAGGATGAACTCAAGCTTTATCGTGGAGCATGGGCCTTTGGTTGATAAGAGTACTTGTTTGGTGTGGCCCATATTGAGTTCATTGGCTTCTGGAGTTCCTTCCTTGGCTTTTGAACTTCCCTTTTTGGCTTGACATGAGCAGAGGAAGAAGAGGTGGTCTTCCCTTTTCTGGGGGGAGCGGCACTGCCGCACTTGGCTGGCTGTGTTGCTCGGGGCTACTTGTGTGCCACTCTCTGTGCAGGCTGATCTGTACCTATTCTTCCCTTGCTCATGAATTGGACACACTCATAGCCATTTACATTCTTTCTTCTATTTGTTTTGGCCCCTTTTGTGTGCCCAAGCCCATCCTTGATTGATGGATGCCTTCCATTCTTGTATTGGGGTTTCACTTGTTGATTGTTGATGTTGCAGCTGCTAGCTTGACCTTTGTTCTTGCTGCAATCTTTACCAAGCACCTCATTGAGCCTAGCAATCTCTTTTCTCATTGCCTCCATGTTTGCAAGGTTAGTGGAATAGACATTCAAATCAAGATTATAGCATTTTCCACATCCTTGACTAGTGGAAGGAGTAGAGCTGTCCTTCGCATTAGAGGGATGTGAGTTGCTCTCCCAAAGAATGCTATATTGCAGCTCAAGTTCTTTGTGCTTTTCTCTAGCCAGCTTGGAGTACTTGCATTCCCGGGTTGTGTGCCCAGCGTTTTCGCCAGCAGACAAAACAGAATGGTAGTCTCTGAGGTCGATCTCCGCGACCACGACCTCCTCGGCCTCCGCGCATAGCTCCTCCGCCTCTTCCCCGTGGTGGACCCTTGAAGTTGCGGAACTGCGGCTGGTTTTCGTGGTGTCCACTTTCTTGGCTGGAGCTTCCTGATTCTTCGCGGAGGTTGTTTATCGTGCGGAAAGGCTTCACATTTCGCTGGTTGTATTGCGGTTGCTGTTGGATGGGTCTTGGTATTTTAGGGGCCTGCCGGGTGGAATTTCGGCTCGCCTTTCACCGCCGGAAGTCTGTGTCCGATTTGGCATAGTCATTCATGATGCGCGACCGAGGTTGGTGGGGAACGAGCCAGGAATGCCGCGCACTGGCGAGTTGCGAGGCCCTCGGTTGCAGCGGCAATCACTGCGGCTTCTGGTGTATTCGGCGCTTGTGCTTTCACTTGGATGAATCTCTTGATGTAGTCGGAGAGGGGTTCGTCATCGCGCTGTACGCAGTTCATCAAATCTCTTGTCGTTTTTGTTTCGGGCTGGTAGCCTTGAAAGGTTGCCAGTAGCTCTGCTTTGAGCTGGTCCCATGACTTGATGGACAACGGCTTAAGAGTGATAAACAAGTCGTGGGCCACTCCATCGGCTGCGAGAATGAGCGATTTTGCCAGAGCTTGGGTGTCTCCTCCTAACGAGAAAACCGCGGTTTCGTATGCTGCGATGAATTTCTTTGGATTCGATTGGCCGTCGTAATGCGGAATTTTTGGCTTGTAATTAGGCGGCCAGGGGTACTGCTGTAGCTCCTGGGAGAGTGGGGAGGTGTCATCTACTGGCACGACATTCGCCTCTCGAGCGGGATGAGCGGGGGGCGGTTCCTGCAGGCGTCGGGGCTACGCCCCTTCGCAGGTGCTTCCACCTCGCGGAAAAGGGTATTTCGCCTTGTCTCCGCCTGCTTGACCATATCCTGTATGCGTATCCCTCGCTCTTTCTCGGGTAACTGCTCGGCGAGTTGCTCTTTTTCTTGTTCCTACCGCTGGATTTCCTGTTCGAACTCGCTCAGCCTCTTGAGGTGTGCTGCTTGGGCCACCGTTTCGTCGTCGGCTTCTTCTTCTTCTTCCACTGCGTTTTCACCTCGAATGTCGTCGGGCTCATCGTGCACTTCCGCTCCCAGAACCGGGCGACGCTCGCGAATGCGGGACTACCGCGCCCAGGGTGGGGCCGGGTGGTTCGACCACATCCGCGGGCATGCCGTCGGCCGGCGGAGCTTGGGCGTCTTCCGCCGCCCTCCTCTTCTCTTTCCTTGGGGCCATGGAAAGCTCGAGCAACAACCACGGTGGGCCCCAATGTTGTTTCAGGGAAATGAACTTATATTGCCGATAGGGAGAAAGTGTTACAACTGGTCGGAGCACCGAAGTGGCAGGCTGAAGCGCACTGAAAACAACTTGAGGCTCCTCCCTCCCCCCGTGAGGGCTCAACACCCCTCTATTTATACTCACCAACCCCCAGAGGCCGGACGGTTTTACCCCCCTGCCCAAGCCCGGGGCTTCTACCCATTTTGGAACCCTAAGGCTTCTTGCGTCATTTCTATAGCCAGAGCCGTGCCCCAGCCTGTCGAGCGCGGTGGGCCTCGACTCCGACATCCGGCCCCTCGGCTGCCGGCCAAGCCGGACCACCAGCGGCCCGCGCCAAGCGACCCGGCGAACCGCGGCCAATTCGCACCGCGGCCTTGACCACCGCTCCGATTTCCCGCGATACGGCCCACAGTCACCTCCATTCGCCCAAGATTCAGTCTCGCTGATTACGATTTCTTCGACCGCCATCAGAGGAGGTGAGTCGGGGCCTCCTCCGCAAGATGCCCCGAAACCGCCCTGTGCGAATCTCCGAATTCGTCCATCGAATCCGCGCTCTAGCTTCGCAGCCGCCGACTCACCCGCTCGCCAAGCGGTGGCGCCGACTTGGTCTTCGGGCGCCCATCTCGCCCCCGCCCTTCGCTTCTTCCGTGCCGTGTTTACCTGCGAAACTCAACACATGCCGCTGGTGCCTTGTTCGTTGCAGATGCGTTCGCGCCGTGCCGAGCGAAATGGGGGGCCGAATGGCTTGGCCCTGTCCCCAACAAGCGTTTTGTTGCATATTCCAGGTGCTCACCATTTTCTTCCATCCAGTTAGTTCAGTTAGCTGAGTTTGTTAATTAAAATTTTTGGTTTAGTCTCTTTTCATTTTCAAGTTAGTTGAACTTCAATAAGTGCTCGCACACAAATATTCTTGTTGATCATGAAAGAGTCATCTGCAACATGTCACGAGTGATTGTTGATGTGATGTTTTCAATTAATGTAGTCACCGATTCCCTGTAATTTTTATCCTCCAATTTTTACTTTAGCCTAGCGTCTTGTACCACCTTGAACTTCACTCGATTTCCTTACACCCACGTCACCGACTTTCTCGAAATCAATGGAAAATTATCCATGTTTCTGTAGCTTGCATGCACGTATTTAAATCCTATGTTGGCAAATCTAAATATTGACTAAGTCATCACAAACACTTTGGGAACGCCGCCTACTACTAAAAGCACAACATCCTTAAATACTGAAATAAATCTAAGAAAATATGAACACTCATGCCAAGTTGAGAACTTAAATCTGGATGAACAAGTTTTACCATAAAAGACATAACTAACTAAGCTAGCTAGGCTCAATTCAGAAATGACTCATTCTTAGAAACAAAGCAAAATGAAAACCTTTATTTCATCTAACAAAAACCTGAACCCACGTATATATAAGCTCAGCTGGAAAAAAATATAGCCTCTCCCCGCATGTGATCCATGCACCCAGACAAATGGTGAGGACAGTTTGCCTCGATTTGGTACCGCTCGCGCAGCCCGCACCGAAACAGTGCTTTACCCCTAAATGTCCAGTCAACTGCTGCGCCTCAACGCATTTCGGGGAGAACCAGCTAGCTCTGGGTTCGAGTGGCATTTCACCCCTAACCACAACTCATCCGCTGATTCTTCAACATCAGTCGGTTCGGACCTCTGCGCCTTGCACATTAGTAACACATTGGGTCGGTCGGTATAGATCTATACCGACCAACCATAGCTAGATCGCTCTATAGCGATTTATACTGACCGACCATAGGACACTACTGATGCTAGGGTATAGTGATATGATGAAGTTTAACACTAGTACACAAATCATTTGTGTTGACACTAGCGTTTTATTTCTACTGGCGGTTTTCCTTTAGAACGACTTTGTAGAAATCGACCCTATTTCTACAGGCGGTTCTCTTAAGAAACCGCCAATAGAAATCGATTTCTACTTGGCGGTTTCTTAAGAAATCCGCCCGGTAAAATAGTTGTATTTCTACAGGCGGTTTCTTAAGAAATTCGCCCGAGAAATAATTTGAAATTATTTTTTTTTGAGTTTTTCAAACTTCCTCGGATGGAGAAGCTTCCAAAATAAAAGTTGTAGATCTTAAAAAGTTATGAAACTTTGTAGTTGACAACTTTTTCATTTGAAGTCATCTTTTTATAGAAAACTACGATCAAAATTTTGAAATTTAAAATTCAAATTTTGTAAATGACCTCGGATGGAGAAACACTCGAAATGAAAGTTGTAGATCTCGAAAAAAATTATGAAAATTTGTAGTTCACTACTTTTTCATTTGAAATCGTTTAGACCCTCAAATATTCAATTTACCGTCGGGTTTTTATAATATGTGGGGAACAAAAATGTTCTCTAGACACAAGTGACGTGTGGGTGGAGTGGTAGTGGGGTTACGCTACGAGGCTGAGGTCGCGGGTTCAAATCCCGCCCGGCCGCGTGAGAGCCCGCGATTTTTGCGAAAAAAAATCCCACCGGCCGCGTAGCCCCGGTTCGAAAAAAATCCCACCGGCCGCGTAGCCCCGGTTCGAAAAATATTTTTTGCCTTTTTAAAAATATTTTTTTTTTATAATTTTTATCGTGTTTTTACGGCAACGATTTCTATAGGCGGTTCTCTTAAGGAACCGCCTTGTAGAAATCGATTTCCACTGGCGGTTTTCAACCAACCGCCAGTGGAAATGGCTCATTTTCACTGGCCTCTCTCACTGGCGGTTGGGAAAAACGCCAGTGGAAATACGATGTCAACCGCCTCTACAAACCTTCTCTGTACTAGTGTAATATACCCAAAATATGAGTAATTTGACTTTTACGAGGTGAGTATGTGCATATATCTTAAACTCTTATAAAGTTAAACCCCATTAACTATTTCTCTCAACATGCAAACTCATTTGCCCACTATTAGATATATTTATGATCAACTAGCACTTGCAATTATGATCAAAACACATCATGTATTTAGTTGTCCACATCAGCGTGCCATGTCATCCTTTAATCTTTACTTATAATTGTTTATTATTATCTTTTTATATAAGTAATTTTATCAATAATTTTTGCGGCAACGCATGGAGTATTTACCTAGTATAGAAGACAAACAAATCAGAGAGCACAGAATATGAGTAATTTTATTTGATTTCCTATGCACCCTAATTCGATTCATGAACTTGTAGCGTTTAGTTCTGACGGACAAGGACTATAGCTAGTGGTATATAGGATAATAAAGAAGCTGACTAAAAATACTAACAATGCACGTTTTTGAGTTACCTGATGAATAACAAGCAGGTATCATAGAATTACCATAGAATTACCTTGGTGTGTCATCACATGTTTTTATATGTTGCAACTATAGTGAAAAGCACTGTGGGCTTTCAACTTCTTTCCCTATATTCTCGGTCTAAGAACTTTTAGAGTGATCGTCTAGACCTTTCAACTTTTAAAATTGTCCATTTGAAGTATGAATCCAGCTCTTAAAAACTTGAAAGAACATCAAGAATTTATGGACGTACTAGTAGCGTTAATAATAATAATTAATAAAAAAGTTAGGAAGCCACGGTACATTTCACTTTTGCAAATCAATTGACCTGGATCTCCTTAATTCTATCATATTTTTGGGCCTCCTTTCCTTCGGCTTAGTTTTGGGCCTTCCATTTTGCTACCCGGACCACCTGGCCATTGCTGTAATGTAAAAGTGGCCCATTCAAACCTAGACAGATGCATCGCCGCCACCTCCAGCCACAACAGCCGCGCATCCACCTATGGCGGCAGCGCCGCCGCCGCCCAGGCTGATCGACGACGCCATCGCCGAGATCCTCCTCCGTCTCCCGCCCGACGACCCCGCGTGCCTCGTGCGCGCCTCCCTCGTCTGCAAGCCCTGGCGCCGCATCCTGTCCGACTCCACCTTCCCCGACCGGTACCGTGAGTTCCATCGGACGCCTCCCCTCCTCGGCTGCCTAGGCAGTACCTACAGCAAAAGCGGGGCTCTTCTTCCCCCATCGAACACGCGTTCCTTTGCTCCAGCCACCATTCAAGTACCGGGCTCTCGACTGCCGCCATGGCCGCATCCTCGTCGACTTCGGTCGGTGGCAAGAAGGAAAGTCTCGCCGTGTGGGACCCCATCACCGGCGACCACAAGCTGTTCCGCGATCCTGAGCCGGACGCATTTTGCCGCTCTGGCGTGGTTCTTTCTTGCGGCGGCAGGCTGCAACCAGCGTGCCTGCAGCCCGCGGCGGCCCGTTCGTTGTGGTCCTTGTGAGCAGCCCATTGGACGGCACCAAGCCTATTAGTGCACGGGTGTACTCGTCCGATCGCGAGCCATCTGATTCATGGAGCACACCTGCCTCTTTGCAGCTACCTGAACATTCCAAACCCTACGGAAAACGTGGAGCCTTCGTTAGAGACCAAATCTACTTCTTACTCACATGTGACACAATTCTCAAGTATGATCTGGGAAAGCATTGCTTGACTACGATTTGCTTGCCATGCAAGTACACCAATTGCCATCCTGGTATCCTCATGCCAATGGACGACGGTTCGTCGCTGGGTTTTGCTGTTATCAAGGATTTAAGACTCCACTTGTGGACGAGAAAGGTGAATCCAGATGGATCTATGGAATGGATACAAGATAGTAGAGTCGTCTTGCTTAACAATCTAGATCCTATTATCCGGGAGGCAGGTACATTCGGCCATGTGAATGTCATTGGATTCGCTGAGGGTGTGGATATTCTATTACTGGGCGAAGATGCTAGTGGCTACATGTTTGAGCTAAAATCAGGACGGTTCCAGAAACTAAGGAACCCGAAGTACCACTACTATGATGTCCTCCCTTACTTGAGTTTTTACATTCCAGGTAAATAAATTGCATTGTTATTTACTTACATAATTCTGCGCTTTACAGCTTCTATATATATATCTACATGATGTTCTGTATATATGTAGACATTTTAGTTGAATGCTACCTCTGCAAGAGAAATCTGAATATCTTACAATATAGCGTCACATCTGATTTTGGTCAATTATATTGTATTGGGCTCCTAGTCATAGGCACCATCAACATGTGCCTCTTGGAATATAGTTAATTTTTGTGTCTATCAATTAGCCACAAGTTGTCGGTCTAAAGTTTCGTATATCCTTGTTCGCCAGTCTAATTCTGAAGTTTGAAACAGCAAGACCCTAAACTTGTGAAAATTTGGTACTTCAGTGACAAATCACTTGCTTATGGCCTTTTTATTCGTTCGCCAGTCTAATATTTATGCATCTACATTTCAGATTTTGCTGGCCACAAATTGCCACTGCCAGCGGAGACAGAATAATAACTGGTGAGTTGAAGGATTATAGCACCTGGACAATTTACAATTCATTCAAGTCGTGATTGCTGTACACTGCCTGCCTATTTCAGGCATTTTTGCTTTGAAATGTGCAGTATTGTGTTGGTAGTTTAGTTTATGCAAGGCACCGTGGTCAATTATGCTTTTCTGTCTACTCATTTGTCATCGTCCTGCTTCATGTGAAGACCATGTTTCAGATTTGCAGGTAATCCCAACTCTGTGAGTGTTATATCGATAGACAATGGTTTAATTTGGTTTATAAGTCCACTCAGGAACCAAAGATATTTTGTAGTTGTTTTGATTTTAAAATTAATAAAGATAAGTGTTCAACCTCATTTTCGTTTCTGGAACAGCAGTAATTTTCTTAACTCTGTTATCTTCATTTTCGTAATACTTACTAAGAGGTTATGGGTTTTTTGTCTTGTTTTGGCACTTGCTGTCCCAATCTGAAGATGACACCCAAATCACAATCTAAAGTTTGAAACCTTCAAAATTAGGATGTTGTTGTTTTATTGCTGACCCATAACATGGTTATAAGCTTTATTATGCACGTTTACCGTTATACCTCAAAATTGGTCACTCTAGTAATACTCTGGTTTGGACAGAAGGAAACAGAAAACGTTTAGACTAGTAAAATTTTATTTTGATTTAGAGTTTAAATAAGAAAAATTGCATTTAGATAGAGACAAGAAAAAAATTGACAACTATATGTGGTTGAATTTTTTTTTTTGACCTTTCTTTGGCCAATCTGAAAATCACGCAAAAAAACATAACCCTGTAATAAACCTTTAAACTTAGCATGTTGCTCATTCAGCTAAGGAAGATTAACATAGATGCATAGATAAGCAACACTTGATTTATATTTAGAGAAACAAGACAAACTTCAACAATGATATATGTGTTCATGATGGAAAATGAATTCACAACTAGGTGGCCGTTGACCTGTTGTTTTATTTGACCCATGCACTCCAAAAATCTGTTCCATAACATAATGTAACCTTCATAATTAGTATAATGCTGTCTTCGAGCTCTTTTATGTTTGATTTTTTTGATCCACATCATGGTTACAAGCTGTATACTTTACAAATACTAAATGGTCACTGGAGTCTTCTGTTTTGATAGAAGGAATACCATATGTATTCAGATAAGTTACACTGCTTTTTTAGTTTTACAGGCATAAGAAAAACATTGAAAACTACCTATGGTCGAGACACTGAATAGAGGTCTAGGATGTTGTGGATCTATTTTCTTGTTTCCACCCTTGTGAAGCCAGTCTGAATACCTTTCTGAAACCACTATTATGTATACCTCAAGTCTCAGTATGTTGCTCCTTTGGCTCATGCATGTTTGATTGCTGATTAACATGATTTTGATATTTAATCATTTGATTTTCGGCTTGTGCTAGAGGTGCATGCTGTCAGCAGTGGGGACTCAGTGATCTTCCTAAGCAGCAAGTGTTGTTTGAGGATATTGGAAAATGGAATGTGGACCAATTCATCTACATGATGATGATGCTTCTCTAGTGAGCAGTTCAATAAAGTGACCATCTTGCATAGCTGATGCTTTCTAGTGTCTAGTCCATTCATTTGTTTTCTCTTGAGAAAGTTTCAGTGAGAAGTTAGAATAGTACTAGTTGTCTTATTCAATTAGTGTTTGTCTTATTCAATTAGTGTTCTGCTCATTAGCTTGGATTTTTGTTAACTTGAATAAAGACTACATTTTAGTTTAGTACAGACAAGTATGTTTCACTTTACTATTTGGATGATGAGTTATTTCTCAGTCCATACATGGTGTGGCCACTGGGAACTGAATATACAACTTTCCCTTCTGATTCATTCAGTTTTTGTTCTACTTGGATTGGATAAGGTTTGCCAAGTACCAGACTGTGATGACTAACATTGTTCATGTTGTATTTGACAAGATCCTGATTTGAGAACTGCCTTGTATTGTTTCTCCAGTTGTGTTGAGCTATTGTTCAGTTTTGTCAACACGTATGGCCACTTCTAACTGTGGTTTTCGGTTCTGAAAAATGGTGTACTTGTCTCTTCTCCAGAAAAATGATATATAATGTTTCTCTATCATTACATAGTGCCTTCACAGTTTCGTTAGACTCTGGAAGCTATGTTGCTCCATTCTTTTGCTTGTAGGATCTTGCAATCAAGAAAATGGACTAACTAAATGTTCCCCAGCTTGTCCTTGTAAAAAATCATCTGAAGAGAGGCATCATCCTTATATGTCACAAGTTTATCAGATAGCTTGCAACTGGCCAGCCTGAAGCTCACATTTCAAGTGCAGTATCGCAAACATCCTGGGATTATCAGAATTACTCACAGCTCACTTCCCAGCTGGAAGGCTTATTAGTTGGTCACAAGTTTTTTTTATAGAATCATGGTAGATTGGCAACGCCACCACAGGACCAACAGAATCCTATCTACGCTTTGGATACAGTGTCTTAGTCAGGAACTCAGGACTCAAGACTACATCTGAACCTGAAACTATCACGGTGTGTTCATCTTCAGTACATTGTGGTTCATATAGCAAATCAAGTAGATTTCCATTAGTAGTTACATTTCTTTTGAACGTGCATTCACTTATACTCCCTCTATAAGTGATTAAGTGTCACATTTAGTTTGTCTTAAATTAAACTTGTGTATCTTTGATCATTGATTTTAAAAAATTTATATAGTTCCATATCAAAAGATTTATGTTTTTAGATTTTTCATGAGAAATACTATCATAATATATAATTCATATATTATGAAACTATAAAATTTTTTAAAAATGATTGGTCAAAGATTGCGAAGGGTAGACTTGGTGCAATTGGTGAGAAGCTCACCCACTGAGCACCAGGTTCTAGGTTCAAGTAGCCTCCCTGCATATTTTATGGGGAATGCTGGCTTCAGTTAAACCTTTCCTAGAACCCCACTCAAGTGAGAGCCGTCTGACACTGGATCTATCCTTTTTTATTGGTTAAAGATTACAATGTTTGACTTAGAACAAACTAAATGTAACACTTATTAAAAAAACACAGAGGGGTAGTTAATAGCTAGTAGAGGAAAATCAGCTAATAGCTTTTAATGGGTTATTAGGTAAGCCCGTTGGATTTTCCAAGTAGTACTTAGATCGGGAAGCCAGTTAATAACTTATTTTAGCTTGGAAGTTCATCTTAAGCTATTAGTTGAATTGTTCGCTAGAGCGTCTGAATCCACTAATATTACATTTAGCTAGCCTTCAATTAAATCATACTCCCCCTATTTTAAATTATAAGTCGCTTTGATTTTTTCATCTATTTTTTTTATATATATCTAGACACATAGCAAAATAGATGTACTAAAAAAGTCAAAACATCTTATAATTTAGAACCAGAGAAGTGTCTAATTAAGCTCCACTTCAGCGTGTAGTCAGGACTACATCCAAATCTAAAAGTATGACAGATGGTTCAATTTCAGTACCTTGAGGTTCATATAAAGAAATCAAGTTTCAAGTAATATGTCAAGTAGCCCAAGTGAAATTGTGAAATAATATTGCAAAGAAAATCATACTACAGAAATTGCAATTCCAAAGAAATTCGTAATACGGAAATTCCAATTCCAAAGAAAATCTTAAAAATGCACTATTTCGTGAGCTTGGTGAACGTGAACCGGACCAAGTTGGTGGGCCCTCTGGTGGAGCCGCACCAACTCCACTACAGTCTCTCTCTTCGCTTCTTCAGCTTTCTCCACAGTCCACACCCAAATCCCCAATTCCCCACCCGCACATTTCTCACCCAAGCCCTCGCATCCCCATCCATGGCGCCGCCGCCGCCGGAGCTGAACGCCGACGTCGTTGCCGATATCCTGCTCCGCCTGCCACCGGAGGACCCGCGGGCCTCGTGCGCACCTCCGCCGTCTGCAAGATCTGGCTCCGGATCCTCACCGACCCGCCTTCCTCCGCTACCGCGCCTTCCACGGGCCGCCCGCGTGCTCGGCTTCCTCCACAACCCGACCGACCGCAGCCTGGGCGTTTCCGTCTCCACCACGGCGTTCCCCCGCACGCCACCGCCGCCGCCCACCGAACCTGCGTCGTGCTCGACTGCCGCCACGGCGCGTCCTCTTCTACGACTACGGCTCCAGTGAGTTCGTCATCTGGGACCCGTCACCTGCCGCGGCGCCGGATCCGCGACGAGGTGCCCGACGTCTACACCAACCGCCGTGCTCTGCGCCCATTAAATACCGGCTGCGACCACAGCACCTGCGGCGGGGCCCGTCCCTACTGGCCTGCGCCGGCGTGCACCGCCACTCCTTCAGTGTAGCGGACGCGTGCGTCTACTCATCTGAGACTGGCGCGAGGAGGGTATGTACCAACCTCCGTCTGGAGCACCACCCATATGGGCCCGAGGACCGGCCCACCGCGCCAGTGGGGGGTGCGCTCTACTTCATCAGCGACTCTGGCAGCCTGCTGCGGTACGATGTTCTGCGGACATGGACTGTCGGTGATGGAGCTGCCTCCCCTGCCAACTCTATTCGTAGCAGTACCATTGTTGTCACGACAGCAAGCAATGGTGGGCTGGGATTAGCCACCTTTCATAAAGGCTTCTTAGCCCTGTGGTCGACTGAGATGGGTCCGAACGGAGATGCCAGATGGGCGCACGTTAATCTCATCCCTCTCGAGAAGCTGCTCCCGTTTAACATTCGTATGAGCTCAGCATGGTTGAGTGGATTTGCGGAAGACACCAATTTGATTTTCTTGAGCACATATGACAATGGAATATTCACTATTGAGCTCAAGTCGTTGCTAATCGCTGTGACCAGGAAGGTGTGTGAGATGGGCAATGTCAAACATGTCTTTCCCTACGTGAGCTTCTACACACCAGCTGGTACTGCATCTCGGGCTTCCCCATCTTTGCTTGCTTCGCTGCAATTTGTGACTATTTAGTCAGTCAGATATAGTCATACTTCTGTTAGTTTATTTATGAAGGTAGTGTAGTGTGTATTACCTAGATAAGTGACACTTGATTTTGATTTAGTGACACAATAAAGACATCGAGAAAGATATATGTGTTTGAGAAAATCTATGTGCTGGTAGGGAGGTTGTGGGAATATCATTCTGTTTAACATTTGCATAGCCAATCTGAACATCACACCCAAATCACAATGTAAACCTTCAAAATTGATATGCATGTTGATATTTGATTGTCGGCCCATAACATGGTTATAGGCTTATGTACGTTTAACGTCGCACTTAAAAAAATTAATGGCTTCAAGAACACTCTGGTTTGGCCGTTTAAGCAGAAGGAAATAGAAAAAATTTATATCAGTAACATTGTATTTTTGATAGATACCATTAGATAACTCCTGGTTCCAAATTATAAGTGCCTTTGAGGTTTTTTTGTTCATCCATTTTGCTATGTATCTAGACATATTATTATATCTAGATGCATAGTAAATTGAATGAACCACAAAAAGTCAAAGTGACTTATAATTTTTAACGTGAATGACCTTAGCTTTATAATATTGCATTTAGATTTGGAGACACAGGAAAAGCATTGACAATCATATGTGGTCAAAACATTCAACACATAACTAGTTCTGTATTCACCTTTGTTTGGCCAATCTGAAAATCACAAAAAAAAAAAGCTGGAAATCCTTAAACTTAGCATGTTGCTCATACAGCTTTGAAGATAACACTAGTTGCTAAGATAAGTAATGCTTGATTTAGATATAAAGAAACAAAGAAAAACTTCTATAATGATATATGTGCTGAGGAAAATGAATGCACAGCTAGGGAGGCCATTGATCTATTGTCCTGTTTAACCCTTGTATGGCCAATCTAAAGATTCCACTATAAAAACAATGTAAACCTTCATAACTTGTGTTTTGTTTCGTTCTGGCTCATGTAAGTATGATTTCCCAGATCCATAAGCTAGTTGCAAACTTTTTTCTTCATAAATGCTCACTGTAGTCAAACTTTATTTACAACAGGCGGAAGTAGAAAATATCTAGGCAAGTTACATTGTCTGTAAATTTTGGGACATAAGAAAACCATTGAAAACTCTGGTTAGGACACTGAATACATGCCTAGGAGGTTTTTCCATGTATTCTCCTGTTTTTCACCCTTGTAGTCTTGTGTGGCCAATCTGAAAATCACACCAAAAACACAGTTTTGTAAATCCTGAGGCTCATTATGTGCTCGTTTAGCTCATGGACATGTTTTATTGTGAATGTGACCTTAGCTTTATATTGTTTTATTTTCAGCTTTCGCTAGAGGCACACTGCAATCACCTGTGGAGGCTCAGTGATCCTCTAAGATCCATCACTTCGTGGTGTTGATGCTTCGGTCTGTTGAACAGTTCTACAAATCCACCGTGTTGCAGAGCTGATGCTTTCTAGTTTCCAGTCTTTTGTGTTGTCTTGAGAAAGTTCCAGTAAGAACAATACTAGTTATCTTAAGTTCTCTGCTCATTGGATTTCTGTGAGTCAAAGACTATGTTTTAGTTTATGCGTACAATAATGACAAGTATGTTTCAGTTTATTATATTGGTTCACAAATCATTTCCCACTCAATGTGTGGCGTGGCCACTGTGAACTGAATATGCACTGCTTTCCAGGAAAGCCTTTCCTACTGAATCATTCAGTTTCATTCAACTTGTATAAGGTCCCCAACCACCAGATCACTATGGCAAACTGGTTCTTGTATTCATCAAAATCCAAATTTGCAAGCTGCATGCATTGTATTCCCCTCTGCTTCGTTGATCTACTGTTCAGTTTGGTCGACACGGCCACTTGTAACTGTACAGTTTTCATTCAGTCTTGGATGATGGGGTCCAATCCAGACTTCTCCGGCCGGAACATGTCGAGCAGGACACCGCCATGGCGGCAGTCGAGAGCCCGGCATCCGACGGCCGGTGGCTGGATTAGTTTGCACTAATATGTTTAAGGACAGGGAAACTTGATCTCTGTATCCGCGGCGTAGTAGCCGAAGAGGGAAGGTGTTAGTTGGAAGATGTACGTACTCCTATATAACTAGATGCTAACGGAGTTGCTGGCCAATTCAGATTCTTTCTCTTTTTTTTTTTTGAGGGGAGGGGGGGTTACTTTATAGATAGATTATTATTTTGATATTGGCATATTGCCATATAGGTCGGTACGCAAAAAGATACGCCTTGCTACTAGTTGTGTCCTGTAGCCTCCCAAACCCTCGCATCGCTCCATGATGGCGCCGCCGCCGCTGCCGGAGCTGAACCCCCATATAGACATCGTCTCCGAGATCCTGCTCCGCCTGCCGCCGGACGATCCCCGCGGGCCTCGTGCGCGCCTCCGCCGTCTGCAAGCCCTGGCTCCGGACCCTCACCGACCCCCGCCTTCCTCCGGAGATACCGCGACTTCCACGGGACGCCCGCATGCTCGGCTTCCTCAACAACACGGCTGGCATTACCCTCGAGCAGCGCTTCGTCCCCACCACGGCGTTCCGCCCGCACGCCGCCGCTCACCACCGCACCTACAGCGGCCGCGTGGTCGACTGCCGCCACGGCCGCGTCCTCCTCCACGACTACGGCTCCAAGGAGTTCTTCGTCTGGGACCCCATCACCGGCCGCGGCGCGGATCCCCGACCGGTTTCCCAGCTTCTACACAAGCTACGCGGTGCTCTGCGCCGCCCGGCGGGCCCGGCTGCGACCACAGCACCTGCAGCGGGGGGGCCGTTCCTACTGGCCAGCGCCGGCGTGTGCAGCTTCGGTGTGGGGGGAATCCTGCGCGTGCTTCTACTCGTCAGAGACCGGCGCATGGGGGCGTAGAGGCCAGCCTTACCCATTTCTACCTCTACGGCCTCGACGAGGAGCGGCCTGCCGGGCTCGTGGGGAGTGCGCTCTACTTCGTCGGCGATGACTCTAGCGATCTCCTGCAGTACGATGTTATGGGTGATGGTGGCCTGCTGCTGATGAGCCTCCCTCCTGCATGTGGTTTCAATCTCAATACCATTGTCATGACAACAGGCAATGATGGTGGGCTGGGATTAGCCTCCTATGATGATGGCATGCTAGCCCTGTGGTCTGCTGAGACGTGTCTTAACAGAGATCCCAGATGGTCGCAGATCAAGCTCATCAATCTTGAGAAGCTGCTCCCGATTGACATTAGTAGTATGAGCTCAGTATGGTTGAGTGGATTTGCTGAAGAGGCCAATCTCATTTTCTTGAGCACAGACGATGGCGACGATGACGACGATGAAGACCATGAAGATGGAATCTTCACTATTGATCTCAAGTCACTGTTGGCGAGGAAGGTGTCTGAGAGGGGTCTCGGCCATGTCTTTCCCTACGTGAGCTTCTACACTCCAGCTGGTACGGCCTCTCGTGCTTCTCCGTCTTTGTTTGGTTTCCACTGCAATGTGTGACTATTTAGTCAGGCATGTTTAGTATAGTCATAGTTAGGGTATGAAGGTAATGTGTATTATGATAAGTAACACTTTATTTTGATTTGGAAACACCAGAAAGAGATATCGAGAATGTATGTGGTTCCGAAGATCACACCAAATCACAATGTAACCTTCCAAACTGATATACAAGTTGATCTTTCATTGATGACACATAACATGGTTATAGGCTTTATGCACGTTTACTTTTACACTTTGAAAATTAGCCAGCTTCAGCAATACTTCGGTTTGGCTGTTTGGACTGAAGGAAACAGAAAATGTTTATATCAGAAATATAATTGTGTTTACATGTAGAGTTTAGATGGTTAATATTGCATTTAGATATTAGACACACAAGAAAAACATAGACAACTATATGTTGTCAAAACATACAACACACTCACATGCACCTTGTAGGCTGTTTATCATTTGTTCTGTATTCACCTTTGTTTGATCAACACACACGCACGCACGCGCGCACACAAAAACAGATGCTGGAAACCTTTAATCTATGGTTGGGACATTAATTGAATACATGCCTAGGAGGTTGTTGATGTATTCTCCTGTTTTTCACCCTTGTGGTCTTGTGTGGCCATTCTGAAATCACACCAAAAACACAGTTTTGTAAATCTTGAGGCTCATTATGCTGCTCATTTAACTCATGGACTTGTTTGATTGCTGAACGTGACCATAAGCTGTATTGTTTTATTTTCAGATTTTGCTAGAGGTGCACTGCAATCACCTGTGGAGACTCGGTGATCCTCTAAGACCCATCTCTTTGTGGGTGTTGATGTTTCTTACAAATCCACTGTGTTGCAGAGCTGATGCTTTCTAGTTTCCAGTCCTTTGTGTTGTCTTGAGAAAGTTCCAGTAAGAACAAAACTACTAGTTATCCAGTTAGTGCTCTGCTCATTGGATTTCTGTAAGTCTAAGTCTGTTTTAGTTTATGCGTACAATTATGAGAAGTATGTTTCAGTTTACTACATTGGCTCACGAATCATGCATTTTTCTCCTGATCTCCATGCGTGGTGCGGCCACTGTGAGCTGAATGTGCACTGCTTTCATACTGAATCATTCGGTTTTTATTCAACTCGGACAAGGCTCCCGGTTCCACAACCACCAGCAGATCACGATGGCAAACTGGTGGTTATTGTATTCACGAAGCTCATGATTTGCTTGCAGCCTTGTATTTCCCCCATGCATGCTTTGTTGGTCTACTGTTGGTACCTACAGTTTTCATTCAGTTTCCATGAAGTTTATGGGTGTTCGGCTGGTCAATAAGACAAGCTGGTTGGTTTGCTGTGAGAGAAAAATACTGTTCGAATAACTAATAAGTTCGGCTCATAAGACAAGCGAATAGGGATTTTGCATTATTGGATTTTCGAGATGAAACCTGGGCGTCAGTTTCGCTCATGCATGTTGTTTTCCTCTCCACCTCGGCCAGCATCATGCAACCCTTTGCTTTGAGCTCCCTCCCTCCCTGGTGCCTAGACTAGACCCCGGAACGCAACCTCCCCGGCCGACGACTTTCTCGCGGCGCGCGGCAACAGCAGGTGCAGCAAGGTGGTGGCGTGGTGCGAGCAAGCACACGCGGACGTAGCTGAAGTGCTGAACAGAAAATTAAGCTAAACAGAAAATTGATCGACGCCGCCGCTCACCCGGACCTTTTTTTCCTGTCGTTGGGTGGTCTATGGATTTGATGATTATATAGTGTTCGTGATTTGAGTTTGTATCGGAAACATGCATGTGCGTGATGTGTTTGAGTTTGTATCAGAAACGCTCCTATGGTTGTCTCAGACGAGTTGATCGAAGTAGGCGTCCATATCCACTTCGACGAAGCCCAAACTGTGCATGCTGTATTTGCTAGTAAGAGATATACGTATAAGATATTTGATGAGATATATATAGATAGCTTCCTAATAAAAGGCAAATTAGGAGGAAAGATAAGATATATGCCTTGCTACTAGTTGTGTTGTCTCCTGTAGCTTCCAAAACCCTCGCATCGCTCCATGATGGCGCCGCTGCCGCCGCCGGAGCTGAACCCCGACGTCGTCTCCGAGATCCTGCTCCGCCTGCCGCCGGACGATCCTGCCGGCCTTGTGCGCGCCTCCGCCGTCTGCAAGCCCTGGCTCCAGACCCTCACCGACCCCCCCCTTCCTCCGCAGATACCGCGACTTCCACGGGACGCCCCGCGTGCTCGGCTTCCTCAACAACCTGGCCGGCTCTAGCGCCGAGCAGCGCTTCGTCCCCACCACAGCGTTCCGCCCGCAAGCCGCCGCTCACCACCGCACCTGCCCCGTGGTCGACTGCCGCCACGGCCGCGTCCTCCTCCACGACTACGACTCCAAGGAGTTCATCGTCTGGGACCCCGTCACCGGCCGCGAGCGCCTGATCCCCGACGAGTTGCCCAGATACGGCTGGTACAGCAACTACGCGGTGCTCTGCGCCACGGGCGTCGACTGCGACCACAACGCCTGCAGCGGGGGGCCGTTCCTACTGGCCGGCGCCGGCGTGTACAGCGACTTTATTGGGCAATCTTGGGTGTGCTTCTACTCGTCTGAGACCGGCGCATGGGGCGAAGAGGCCAGCCTGAGCCATTTCTACCTCTACGGCCTCGAGGAGCGGCCTGCCGGGCTCGTGGGGAGTGCGCTCTACTTTGTCGGCGACAACTCTGGCGAGCTCCTGCGGTACGATGTTCTGGGTGATGGTGGCCTGCTGCTGATGAACATCCCTCCTGCATGTGGTTACAATCTCAATACCATTGTCATGACAACCAGCAATGGTGGGCTGGGATTAGCCTCCTATTATGATGGCATGCTAGCCCTGTGGTCTGCTGAGACGTGTCTCAGCAGAGATCCCGGATGGTCGCAGATCAAGCTCATCAATCTCGAGAAGCTGCTCCTGATTGACATCGATACGAGCACAGTATGGTTGAGTGGATCTGCTGAAGATGTCAATCTCATTTTCTTGTGCACAGACGACGATGACGATGGAATCTTCACTATTGATCTCAAGTCACTGCTGGCGAGGAAGGTGTCTGACATGGGCAATGTCGACCATGTCTTTCCCTACGTGAGCTACCACACTCCAGCTGGTATGGCCCCTCGTGCTTCACCGTCTTTATCTGTTTGGTTCACTGCAATGTGTGACTATTTAGTCAGACATGTATAATAGTCATATACTTCTGTTAGGGGATGAAGGTAATGTGTATTATCTAGATAAGTAACACTTTATTTTGATTTGGAGACACAAGAAAGATATCAAGAAACTAGTAGGAGGTTGTGGGAATAGCATCCGGTTCATCACTTCACAATTTAAACCTTCAAAATTGATAAGCATGTTGATATTTGATTTTCGGCCCATAACATGGTTATAGGCTTATGCACATTTACCGTTGCACTTAAAAAAATTAATAGCCTTAAGAATACTCCGGTTTGGCCGTTAGTGCAAAGGAAATAGAAATCTTTTACATCAGTAATTTTGTATTTAGATAGATTAGATAGTTAATGTTGCATTTAGATTTAGAGACACAAGGAAAACATGGACAATTCACAATTGTATGTGATCAAAACATTCAACATACCTAGGAGGTTGTTTATCTTTTGTTCTGTATTCACCTTTGTCTGGCCAATCTAGAAATCACACAAAAAATGCTAGAAATCCTTAAACTTAGCATGTTGCTCATACAGCTTTGAAGATAACACAAGTTGTTAAGATATGTAATGCTTGATTTATAGATCTAAAAAGAAACAATAAAAACTTTGACAACAACATATGTGCTCAGGGAAATGAATGCACAACTAGGAGGCCATTATGTTGGTCTATTGTCTTGTTTAACCCTTGTATGGCGAATCTAAAGTTTCCACTATAAAAATAATGTAAACCTTCATAACTTGTATATTGTGGCGTTCTAGCTCATGTGAGTATGATTTCCTGATCCATAAGCTGGTTGCATGCAAGCTTTATCCTTCATAAGTTGTCACTGTATGCAGTCAAACTTTATTTACAACAGGAGGAAATAGAAAATTTCTAGGCAAGTTACATTGTCTGCAAGGGACATAAGAAAACCATTGAAAACTATATGGTTGGGACATTGAATACACACCTACAATGTTGTTGATGCATTCTCCTGTTTTTCACCCTTGTGGTCTTGTGTGGCCAATCTGAAAATCACGCCGAAAACACAGTTTTATAAATCTTGAGGCTCATTATGTTGCTCATTTAGCTCATGAACACATGTTTGATTGCTGAACATGACCATAAACTTTATTGTTTTATTTTCAGCTTTTGCTAGAGGCACGATGCAATCACATGTGGGGACTCAGTGATCCTCTATGATCCATCACTTTGCGGTGTTGAAGCTTCATTCTGTTGAACAGTTCTACAAATCCACCGTGTTGCTGAGCTGATGCTTTCTAGTTTCCACTCCTTTGTGTTGTCTTAAAAGTCCAGTAAGAACAACACTAGTTATCTTATCCAGTTAGTGCTCTGCTCACTGGATTTCTGTTTGTCAAAGACAATTTTAGTTTATGCGTACAATTATGAGAAGTATGCTTTAGTTATTTATTATATTGGCTCACGAATGATTTCCCTCTCCATGCGTGATGTGGCCACTGTGAACTGAATATGCACTGCTTTCCTACTGAATCATTCAGTTTTCATTCAACTTGGACAAGGTTCCCTAAGACCCCAACCATCAGATCACGATGGCAACCATCAGATCACGATGGCAAACTGGTTGCTGTATTCATGAAGTTCCTGATTTGCAAACCGCATTGTATTTCCTCCATGCTTTAATTGTTGGTCTACTGCTCAGTTTGGTTGACATGACCACTTGTACTTTACCGTTTTCATTCAGTTTTTGTGTGCACGTGCGCATGTGAAGAAACTTAAGAACATTGTGTATTGAATTTTTGAAATGAAACATGGCCGTCAGTTTAACTCATATTGTCCTCTCCACCTCGGCCAGCAGCATGAATACCTTTGAGCTCCCAGAGTCCTTAGACCTCAGAACACAGGTTCCTTCCCTAGTCTAGGCCCCAGAGACCACCATTCTGAGAAAATCAAATGGACTATAATATCTTTCATTTTCATTTGCTCCATCAACAGAAAATGCGTCTGAGTAAAATAGGGAGATGCTAAAGCTCAAATATGTACTATTTTTGTTTTTATTTTTGTCTGTAAAGTTTTAAAAAACGTTTGCTAACTTTAAAAAGAAAAAAATATAGTGAATCATAATGGCGTGAGGCTCACATTTGCTCAGGCCCAATAATATCTCATTGAGCGAAAAAAGGGAAAATAAAATACAACAATATTCTTTGCGTTGGCCACATGTACAATTTTAACCAAGACCGGTTGTATGACAACTCAAATATGACCCTCGAACAATTGCAATGTTTTCCACAGATATTCGGATACATAGCAAGTAAAAATAAGATACGGTTGTATATCAAACCACAGTTGTGTGGCAGTTATGTGAGTTAGTTGCACTAGATAAATAATATTTGGTGAAAACTGTCTTGACAAAAACAAAAGTAGAATTAGTGTATTGCAAAAGCTCCTAAAAATTAAGCCGTTTCAAGTAGGGCCTAAACATTTATACACCTTTTTTTTGCAAGAAGCTGCGCGCTAGCATATATGAGTAATTTTTAATCCCAAATGTGTTCCTAAAAATCCAGAATGTGTTGCCCTTGTTCTAGAAACGTGGAACTGAAGATGAAACTGAAATGCTCATATATTCAATAATTTTTAAGTCAAATCAACCACAATTTTATCTTAGTTCCGAGTGCACTTGTCAACCCTACCAAGCATCCATGATCCATTGATATAACACTGAGTTGAAATTACCTGCAAACCTAAAACATGGTCTTCATAACACAGCTAGACAGGAGGCTAGGGCATGATGCCACGGTGTCTTGCATAAACAAGGGCGGGGAATTAGATTTGAAAAAAGCTAAATCTGAGCGCGAGAGGAATAATAGGGAGAGTATGAGTGATAACTGATCGAGCTAATAAGAAGGAGCCTTGGGTTGTGTTAGTTGTCAATTGCTCCTGTGAATATAAAAGAGACTCAAGAGACAAATGAAAAATATCTCTTCTTTTGTTGTGGCTTACTTTACTAATAAAAGTTCCTAAAAATGACTAAAATTTCACTATATTTGCACAATTTTTTTGATAAGATTAGTAGTCAAATTTAGGATAAAAATTTGAACGTCTTATAATTTGGAACAGAGGGAGTATATTTTAGGTTTTTTCAAGAAATTTTTTTGGATATATTGTCATCTTCATGTAGCTAAATATAATGTTTGGAAGATTCTAGATATACCTTTTTTGGACTCTAAATATCTTATTTCCACACATCATATCCCATATAATTATTTTTATGATAGTTTTAGAAGCTTGAGATATTTTTTATGGTTTATAGACATTACTTATGTTTTAGGTTTTTTTTCTAGAATTTGTTGGATATATTGTCATTTTCCTGTACCTAAATATAATGTTTGGAAGATATACTTTCCATGGACTCTAAATATCTCATTTGCACGCATCATATCCCGATACATCTGTAACATATATTTTTTGAAGATTTTAGAAGCTTTTGATATTTTTAAAATTTTAATATTTATTTACAAACTATTTCAAACTAAAAGTAGGGAAAAAAAACAGCCTTAGAAAAGCTGTTAACAATGCCAGCCCAACGAGGCCCATGATTGGGTAGGTCACTCGTCCAGTCGCTTGGATTCATCAGCAAATCCCCATTTCTCCACCCAAACCCTAGCATCGTTCCATGGCGCCGCCGCCGCCGGAGCTGAACCCCGACGCCGTCGCCGAGATCCTCCTCCGCCTGCCGCCGGATGACCCCGCGTGTCTCGTGCGCGCCTCCGCCGTATGCAAGCCCTGGCTCCGGACCCTCTCCGATCCCGCCTTCCTCCGCCGCTACCGCGCCTTCCACGGGACACCCCGCGTGTTCGGCTTCCTACACAACCGCGGTTTCGAGCGCTTCGTCCCCACCACGGCGTTCGGCCCGCACGCCGCTGCCGCCGCCGTTGCCCGCACCTGCGACGCCGTTTTCGACTGCCGCCACGGCCGCGCCCTCCTCTACGACTGCGGCTCCAAGGAGTTCGTCGTCTGGGACCCCGTCACCGGCCACGATCGCCGGATCTTCGACGATGTGCCTGACAGCTACAACTACGCCGTGCTCTGCGCTGCGGCCGACCACTGCGACCATAGCAACTGCAGCGGGGGGCCGTTCCTACTGGCCTGCGCGGGCGTGCACTCCTCCCACCGCGACGCCTTCTTCGCCCGCTTCTACTCGTCTGATGCCGGCGCTTGGAGCTTAGAGACCAAGCTGTACATTGAGGACTCCCAATACCAGTACTACAGATACGGATTTGAAAAACAGCCGGCCGTGCTCGTGGGGCGCGCGCTCTACTTTGTCTGCAACTTCAGGGCCCTGCTCCGTTACGACATCCTGGGCGGACAGGGTTTGTCAGTGATCAAGCTGCCCATGGCGAGTCATTTTGGCAGTGTCATTGTCATACCAGCAGAGGACGACGAGCTGGGATTGGCTAGCCTGTGTCATAATAGCCTCTGCCTGTGGTCGAGGGACACCGAGGTGGGCAGCTGGGTGCAGCAAAGGGTTATTGATCTCAACAAGCTGCTCCCAGTTACCAATCTCAAGCGCCCAACGCATTTCAGTTTCATTGGATTTGCTGAGGGTGCCAATGTTATTTTTGTGAGCACTTATCAACGTGATGTCTTCAGCATCAACCTAAACTCTATGGGGGTGAGGAAGGTGCGTGAGATGGCCAATTGCGGCCTTATCTTTCCCTACGTGTGCTTCTACACTCCAGCAGGTATAGCTTCTTGTACTTCCCCATGTTTGTTTGTTTGTTTATTAATCGTGATGTTTGACTATTTAGTCAAGTGCTAGTAGTACTTTATTAGGTCATGATGAAGATAAGTAATTTTTTGTTTCGATAAGTAGAACTTTATATATGGTTCGCACTGGGGTCAAACGAATGCACAGCTAGGTGGTTGTTGGTCAGTTGTCCTGTTTAACCCTTGTATGCAGGGGATTCTGAAAATCACTCTAAATACAATGTAAACCTTCATAATTTTTAGGTTGGTCTTCTAGCTCATTTAAGTTTGGTTTGCTGATCCATAACATAAGCTTTATACTTCAGGAATTGTCACTGTAGGCACAGGTTTTTTTATGACAGATGGAAATACTGTATGCAACATTGCATTTTGATTTAGAGGTTGTAGGAAAAAATTGAAAAATATTTGGGTCAAGACTTGAGAGTTGAGACATGACACCCAGGAAGTTGTTGGTATATTGTCCTGTTTTTTACCTTGGGTGACCAATATGAAGATCACACCAAAAACACAAATCTGTACATAAACAATAAGGTTCAGTATATTTTGCTACTTGCTCAACGATGTGTTTGATTTCTCAACATGATTATAAACTTTATTGTTTTACTTTCAGCTTGTGCTAGAGGTGCACTGCCATCACCTGTGGAGACTCAGTGATCCTCTAAGTCTAAGATGCTTCCTTTTGTTGAGCAGTTGAACAAAAACACCATCTTGCAGCACTGAAGCTTTCTAGTTTCCAGTCCTTTGTGTTACTTTTGAGAATGTTTAAGTGAGAGTGAAACACTAGATGTAAGTTCAGCATGGGCAAGAGAAGTATGTTTAACTTTATTATTCTGGGCTTGCTACTGAATCATTCAGTTTTCATTCATCTTGGGCATGGTTCCCAAACCATCAGGTTGCAATGAGAAACTGGTTCCTGTTGTTTTTGTCAAGGACCTCTGATTTGGGGACTGCATTGTATTTTCATGCTGCCACACCAGGTTTGTCGATCTACTGTTTGGTATAGTTGAGAAGGCTGTTTGGCTTTGAAAATGTGGTTTCAGTTTTCTGCACACACCCATTGAACTGAAATTTTGTTGCTTCGGCTGAGGTAGGCAAAGGTTGCACGCACGCATGGTAGAGAAACTGAAGAACATTTGTTAGCCTGTCTGTTTGAGTCATGCTGTCTCCACCTCGGCCAGCACCTAACCGATAGTGCTTTATATTTTTTTTTTAATAACAAGCGAAGTGATGTGTTGGATTTGATGTGTTGGATTTTGATGTGTTGCCGTCACCCCTCGAGGAAATCTTCTTTTTTTGTTCATCTTTGTATTAACCTAATAATTTGATTGACCAATTATCGACCGGTAAGCTCCAAAGAGCTCCGTGAGCACTCACTTTCTGCATATATTGTCATTCTCCAAGAGCTGAATATAATTTTTGAAAGATCCTAGATATATCTGTCATGAGCTATAAATATTTCATTCGTACACATCGTATTAAAATCAATATATCTCCAATATTTTTCGGGAGACATTTAGAAGCTTTGAGATATTTTTTATGTTTAAAAAACTTCATGAAATATTTACAAACTATTTCTAACTAATAATAAATAGACAAAACAGCCTTACTGTTAGCCATACCAATCCAAGCGAGTCCCATGATTGGGTGGGCCCCCATCCAATCATGCTCCTCCTCTCCTCGCTCGGACGATTCAGCTTTCCCTAAAATCGTAAATCTCTGTTTTTTTCCTAAAAAAATCTGTAAATCCCTTTGCATGCCGCCGCTGCCGCCGGAGCTGAACCCCGACACCGTCGGTGAGATCTTCCTCCGCCTGCCGCCGGACGTCCCCGCGGACCTCGCGCGCGCCTCTACCGTCTGCAAGACCTGGCTCCGGACCCTCTCCGACCCCACCTTCCTCCGCAGCTACCGCGCCTTCCACGGGATGCCACCCGTACTCGGCTTCCTCCACAACCGAACAGACCGCAGCATCGTCTCGCGCTTCGTCGCCACAACGGCGTTCGCCCGCATGCCGCAGCCGCCGCTCACCGCACCTGCGTCGTGCTTGACTGCCGCCACGGCCGCGCCCTCCTCTACGACACAAGCTCCAGCGAGTTCGTCGTCTGGGACCCAGTCACCGGCCGCGAGCACCGGATCCCCGACGAGATGCCCGACGTCTACACCAACCACAGCACCTGCGGCAGGGGGCCGTTCCCGCTGGCCTGCGCCGGCGTGCACGGCGACGACCCCTTCCATGAAGGGGACGCCTACGCCTGTTTTTACTCATCTGAGACCGGCTCGAGGAGCGTCCAGACCCACCTGCGCCTGGAGCACGACCACTGCAGCAGCCTCGAGGACCGTCCTGCCTCGTTCGTTGGTGGTGCGCTCTACTTTGGCTTCTACTCGGGCGAGCTGCTGCGGTACGATGTTCTGGGTGGCCATGGCCTGTCGGTAATGGAGCTGCCTCCTCCAGCCAACGTGGACGGTGCGAGCACCATTGTCATGACAGCAGGCAATGGTGAGCTGGGATTAGCCACCTTATTTGATCATGGCATGCTAGCCATGTGGTCGGCTGAGACGGCTCCTAATAACAGAGATGCCAGATGGGTGCACACCAAGCTCATCAATCTCCAGAAGCTGCTCCCAGTTGACATTGGTACAAGCGTAGTATGGTTGAGTGGATTTGCTGAAGATGCCAATGTCATTTTCTTGAGCACAGATGACAAAGGAATTTTCACTATTGAGCTCAAGTCATTGCTGACCAGGAAGGAGTCTGAGATGTGCAATGTCAACCATGTTTTTCCCTACGTGAGCTTCTACACTCCAGCTGGTACGGCCCCTTGTACATTCCCATCTTTGTTTGGTTCACTGCAGTGGGTGACATTTTTCAGTCTGGCATATATATAGTCATAGTCATACTTCTGTTAGGATATGAAGGTAATGCGTATTATCTAGATAAGTAACACTTGATTTGGATTTAGAGAAACAATAAAGACATGAAAAAAAGATATATGTGGTTGAGTCTGAAGATCAAACCTACCAAACTGATATGCATGTTGATCCTTTCATTGCCGACACATTATATGGTTATAGGCTTTACACACATTTACTGTTATGCTTAGAAAATTAGTTAGATTCAGTAATATACTCTGGTTTGGTTATTTGGGCTGAAGGAAATATAAAATGCCTATCAGTAACATTGTGTTTAGATATAGTTTCGATAATTAATATTACATTTAGATTTAGAGATACAAGAAAAACATTGACATTTTTATGTGGTCAAAACATTCAACACAATTATAGGAGGTTGTTTATCTTCAGTTCTGTATTCACCTCTGTTTGGCCAATCGGAAAATCACACACACAAACAAAGATATTGGAAACCTTTAAGCTTACCATGTTGCTCATTTAGCTTTGAAGTATCTCAAGTTGCTAAGATAATTGATGCTTGATTTAGATTTAAAGAAACAAGAAAAACTTCGACAACAATGTATGTGCTCAGGAAAATGAATGCATAAGTAGGGACACTGAATTGAATACACGCCTAGGTGGTTGTTGATGCATTGTCATGTTTTCACCCTTAAGGTCCTGTGTGTCTAATCTAAAAAATCTCACCAAAAGCACAGTTTTGTAAACCTTGATGTTCATTATGTTGCTCCTTTAGCTCATGGACATGTTTGATTATTGGTGAAAATCACATCAAAAAAACAGTTTCATATACAAAGTACCAACCCTTTCACTATAATCATGACAGGCTTCAAGCTTCCCTACAACAACTCAAGCGAGGAAAAATCACATCGCTGGGAGGGTGATGACAATGCGAGCTCAAGCAAAGACGGCATGTCTGGGTCTCCTTGGATGATGGACAATGAACCGTGGTACACTGAGGAGAAGGCCGAGGATGAGCCTGCAACAAAGAGGCAAAAAAGTGATCCTAGCTCTGATAACGAGGAATCCGATTAGTTTAATTTGTTTAAAATATATGCCATGATTGTAATGCTTATGTATTAGTTTTCAGAGATTATTTGACTTGTATTAGTTTTCAGATTATTTGACTCGTCGCTCAGAATCTTTTATCATATTGTGTTTGTTCTCACATAGTCATCCTTCATACGAGGACTGCCTTGCTTCATCCCTGGGGCAATCTTGGCTTTATACGATGATTACTCCTCGTCTGGAGCAATTTTGGGTGTTGTTCATCTCTGAAAATAGTTTTACAAAGATAGTAAAAACTAGTCCACCTGAAAAATCAATAAACATAGAGGCTATTTTCGGAAGTGGGCCTCTTAAGAGGCCGGTCTTTGTTAAAGGATGTGAAGCCTAATCAGCCCATCTCTAAAGCTAGAGTCCCTCAACTACATAAACATATCAGGTAGGGCTTTCATTCTATTTTCCTGATCGCTGCCTCTACCTCTCTCTCATCATCCACTCGATTCTCCCTCGCACCGATAGGTGTGAAGCTCACCTCTACCTTTGATAGACCCACTCGTGTGGGGCTTATGCGCGCACAAGGCTCCCAACTCTAGCGATAGCGCACACATGCAGGGCTCCCCACTTCGGTGATGACACGCTGTAATCGGGGCGACACGTTGCGGGGCTCACGGCGGCAGGACAGGATCTCAGCACGAGAAGGATGCAGATCTCGGTTGCGAGATCTCGAGCGAAGAGGAGACGGCTACGGCAGCAGCAACACCCCTAGATTAAGTACGGCTCGGCAGTGGCATCGTGCACTCAGCAACGACGTCAATGACAGCAGATCCAACATGTGGGCTGAGACCTGAGAGTGGGCTTGCCAGTGGACTCGTGGTTTTTTAATCTATTTCCATAGGCGGACATTTGATTTCAAATAGTAGTTATTTATGCAAAAACTAGTGGAAATAATTAGAAGACATATATATCATGGGCTATTTTGGATCTTCTCGTTTGGAGGAATTGGAACCTACTTAATAAATTAGGCCATTTGGTTTGCAATTTGACATTCTATCATTTTTTAAAGTTCATATATAAGTCTATCTTAAATTCATAGCAGTAGAAGATAAAAAATTGATTCTATAGATCAATATACTATATTTCTATTTTGCAATTTATAACACGCTCTTCAACTTGCTTCCCTACGGTAGAAATACGACATATATAAGTATCCCTCTCATATAGGTAACAATAATATAAAAATATAGTCCATATATGAATAAACATATTAACTTAATTACTATATGTCTAAATTATGATTATTAAAATGAATTCAATTATAAGGATCCAAAAGGACTCTAATATTTTTTATGCGAGTTTTTGGAATCTTAGACATATTTTATACGGAATATTTATACCTAATTATATTTTTTAACTAGTACAAAGTAGAAAAAGACAAAAGAGCCTCAAAAAACCGTTAATGATGCCAGCCCAAGAGAGGGACCATGACTGGGTCGCATTCGGTTCAACTTACCGAATATATATATATATATATATATATATATATATATATATATATATATATATATATATATATATATATATATATATATATATGGGCTATTGGGAGCCTAGGGCTTCCTATAGGTTAGGAGAAGCCCTAGCCATCCCAACCGCACGACCCCGCATCAAGCGAGCCACACCAGCAAACCACGTGATGCACCACCAGTACATCACAGGTGCTGATGCGGACCCAGCAGACTGGACACATAAATTCTCAGGTCCGACTGCGTACAAACGTTTTTATCGCGACAATACATACAAACTAGTTGTTTGAGTGAATTAAAACCAGTTCGTTGCCGCATAAAAACCTTTCCACGAGCTGGACGTTCCACCAAACAAGATCGACGACATGGGCGACACAATTTGACGTATGCATGGAGGCTTGCATCCCATTAAATCTCCTCCGTTTTTTCGCGATAATTCCTCAACAAAACATCCGGTTCAAAAACGGTTTTCACCATTGAACTCACGACATTTTTGCGCACGATTCAAGATCCATTGTGAATATATTTTTTGAAAATTTTTGAAATTCATAAAATTTGCACATTAGGATATAGAGTTATATGCATCCGTCTATGCATAAAAACCTATGGTCGTGTGCGTAAAAACATGGAGACGATCCAGTCCTCTCTAAAATTTAAAATTTGAAATTTTAAAATTTGAATCATGCCAGCTAAGGGCTAATTGGATGCATACATTTACTCGTCAAGATGCATAAAGAAATTTTGGCATCGATATTGCATATAAATTAGTGGTTGGACGAATAAAAGTTTATTTTATTACTGCATATAAACGATGAACATTACAACTGATTATGATTGAATTGGAGATGATGCAATCTTTTCTAAAATTTAAAATTTGAATTATGGCACGTGAAGCTCAGTTAAATGCATATAATTATAGGATAAGATGCATAAAAAGTTTTTAGCGCCGATGTTGTATAGGAATTAGTGTTTGGATGAAATAAAATTATCTTTATTACCGTATAAAAACCTCTCAATGAGTTGGACATTCCCTTACACATGAATTGTACATCCCATGCAAAATTCTATGACATCAAACAATGCATATAGCCCTATGCATACAATTCCTTACAAACACACACATGTGATACTATCCATAATGGTCTAAACTTACAACATGCATAGAAACCCTAGTGAACAAAAAATATTAAAACCCAACTAAGCTTACATAAAAACTAGTACTCTTGCTCATCTCATCCAAGCGTATAAATCTAATTGGATTATGCCACATCACGCCACTATCATGGCGTGGAGAGGGGAAGCCGAGCCAAAATGCATAAAACATTGCTTTCCACAGGAGAAAGAGATGCATATTAACCAAAGCAAAACTGGTAGCTCACATCGATGCATAAAAATTGAACGATATGTGTATACTAATCACCCCCAGCATTTTTATCTCAAATTCATAATGTATACAAACATGCATACAAATATTTTTAATCTCTAAGAGCTGCAAGCACAAAAACCAAATATGCATACAAACTTTTTTTATTGAGGCCCCCGCCGTCAGCGAGCTACATCCCTACAAAATCCACATCTAACTAATTGAATCAAATTAAAAAGACACTAGAGCAGTCAGGAGGGTTTGTATGCACGGTTTTATAGACAAGCATAGCAGTCGGATCCGTGTAGGAAGTCTTGCTACAACGATCCTATACAGTACATAAAAACCAACTCGTAAGTGCATACAAACTATAACTTGCAGACCTGGAGAGGCGAACGCCATACGCATCCAATCAGCCCTTATGTAGCATGATTCAAATTTTAAACTTTAAATTTGGAGAGGACGAGATCGTCTCCATGTTTTTACGCACACGACCATAGGTTTTTATGCATAGACGGACGCATATAACTCCATATCCTAAAGTGTAAATTTTATGAATTTCAAAAAATTTCAAAAATATATTCACAATGGATCTTGAATCGTGCGCAAAAATGTCAGGAGTTCAATGGTGAAAACCGTTTTAGAATCGGATGTTTTGTTGAGGAATTATCGCGAAAAAACAAAAGAAGTTCGAGTGGATGCGTGCATGTCAGTCTGTGTCAGTCTATGTCAGTCTGCGTCAGCCTCTATCAGATGGAAGGTCTACTCGCTGGGTGATTTGTATGCGGAAACAAATAGGTTTTAATGCACTCAAACCACTGGTTTATATGCATCATCGCGACAAAAAAGTTTGTACATATTCTGACTAGAGTTTTATGCGTCCAGTCTGTTAGGTCTCGCGTCAGCACCTACATATGGTGGATGGCTGGGTTGGTTAGACTAGCTAGTTGGGGTGGCTATATATATATATATATATATATATATATATATATATATATATATATATATATATATATATATATATATAAACTTAAAGAAAATCAGCAAATGTCCATTACGGCATTACCCATCCACCCAAACCCTCGCAGCGCTCCATGGCGCCACCGCCGCCGGAGCTGAACACCGACGTCGTCTCCGAGATCCTGCTCCGCCTGCCGCCGGGCGACCCCGCGGGCCTCGCGCGCGCCCTGCGCCGTCTGCAAGCCCTGGCTCCGGACCCTCACTGACCCCGCCTTCCTCCGCCGCTACCGCGACTTCCACGGGGCGCCCCGCGTGCTCGGCTTGCTCCAGAACACGACCGGCTTCATCCCCACCACAGCGTTCCGCCCGCCCGCCGCCGCTGCCGCTCACCGCACCTGCTGCCTGCTCGACTGCCGCCACGGGCCGCGTCCTCCTCTACGACTCCGGCTCCAAGGGTTTCGTCGTCTGGGACCCCGTCACCGGCCGCGGCGCGGATCCCCGACGTCGACGAGGATCCCTACGCCTACAGCAACCACGCGGTGCTCTGCGCCGCCGCGGACGCCGGCTGCGACCACAGCACCTGCAGCGGGGGGCCGTTCCTACTGGCTAGCGCGGGAGTTCACAGCGAATGTATGAGCGGCCAATCCTGCGCGTGCTTCTACTCGTCTGAGACCGGCGCATGGGGTGAACAGAGCAGCCTGTCCCATCCCTACCTCTACAGCCTCGGGGACCGGCCGGCCGCGCTTGTTGGGGGTGCGCTCTACTTCGTCAGCGATGACTGTGGCATACTCCTGAAGTACGATGTTCTGGGTGGGCGTCGCCTGCTGCTGATGAACCTCCCTCTTACATGTGGTCTCAATCTCAATACCATTGCTATGACAACAGGCAATGGTGGGCTAGGATTAGCCTCCTATAATGATGGCATGCTAGCCCTGTGGTCTGCTGAGACGTGTCACAGCAGCGATCCCATATGGTCGCAGATCAAGCTCATCAATCTCGACATGCTGTTCCGGATTGATCACATCGATACGAGCACAGGATGGTTGAGTGGATTTGCTGAAGACGCCAATGTCATTTTCTTGAGCGCAGATGGCAATGGAATCTTCAGTATTGAGCTCAAGTCTTTGCTGACCAGTAAGGTGTTTGAGATGGACAATGTCGACCATGCCTTTCCCAACCATGTCTTTCCCTACGTGAGCTTCTACACTCCGGCTGGTATGACCCCTCGTGCATCCCCATCTTTGCTTGGTTCAATGCAATGTGCGACTATTCAGTCAGGCATATATAGTCATATTTCTGTTAGGTACGAAGGTAATGTGTATTATCTAGATAAATAACACTTGATTTTGATTTAGAGAAACAGGAGACAATGAAAGATATATATATATATATAGTTGAGAAAATCTATGAACTAGTAGAAGGTTGTGGGAATATCGTCTTGTTTAACACTTGCATATAAGCTTTGTACATGTTTATTGTTATGCTTAGAAAATTAGTCAGCTCCGGTTTGGACGTTTGGGCTGAAGGAAATATAAAAAGTTTATATTAGTAACATTGCATTTAGATATAGAGTTTAAATAATTAATATTGCATTTAGATTTAGAGACAGAAGAGAAACATCGAGGACGCTGTATGTCTTTTATTTTGTATTCACCTTTGTTTGGCCAGTCTTAAAACGACACACACACACACACACACAAAAGATGGTGGAAACTTTTAAGCTTACCATGTTGCTTATTTAGCTTTGAAGATATTACAAGTTGCTAATAGAATTAGTGCTTGATCTATATTTACATAAAAAAAAAAAAAATTTATTTGACAACTAACAATACATATATGCTCGGGAAAATGAATGAATACACAACTTGGAGGTTTTTGATATATTGTCCTGTTTAACCCTTATATGCAAATCTAAAAACCCTCTGTAAATAGTGTGAACCTTCATAATTTGTACATTGTGGTCTTCTAGCTCATGTAAGTTTGACTTCCTGATCCATAAGATGGTGACAAGTTTTACCCTTCATAATTTGTCATTGTAGCCAATGTTTATCACAACAGAAGGAAGTAGAAAATATATACGGAAGTTGCATTGCTTGTAAATTTGGAGACATATAAAGAAACCATTGATAACTCTCTATGGTTGGGACATTGAATACACACAAGGACAAGGAGAGGTTGTTGATGTACCTATTTTCACCCTTGTGGTATGGTGTGTCCAATCTGAAAATCACACCCAAAGCGTAGTTTTGCAAACCACTTCATTATATTGCTCCTTTACCTCATGACCTTTTGATTATTGGTGAAATCACACCAAAACTCTGTCTTATACAACGTACTAACCCTTCACTATAACCATGATAGGCTTAAGTGAGAAAAAATCACGGCGTATGGAGAGTGATGGCGATGCGAGGTCAAGTGAAGACGGCATGCCTGGGTGCAACAAGGAGGCAAAAAAGATCCTAGCTCCAACTACAAGGAATCCAATTAGTTTAAATTATTTCAAATATATGCAATGATTGTAATTCTCATCTAGAGATATATGTACTAATTTCAGATTATGTAATTGAAGCAAGTCTTTGAGTTATCAAGTTATCATAGTATAGAATGGGATTAGGCTAACTGGTCTGTTACTTCTTGCACTAATTCAGAGTTTTTCATATTAGTTAATTGTTGAAGTTGACTGTGTTTTCTAGTTTATAGACGCCATGCCGTCACAAGAATGTTTTCACTGCAACACTAACCTTGTCATTTGGCAGCTAGGGTGGTAGCAGGCAGTGTCAAAGCTAAAAAGTAAACTAGAGGGATACTTGATTGGCAACCATGGTGAAAATCTGATCCTATTCACTAGTATTCAAAATTTCTATGGGTGTATTGGCATCCACAACAGTGTACCTAGCTTCGCCACTGGTAGCAGGACCCATTATGGTTGCTTCTGCTTGAACCACAAAGCCTTACCATAATTGTTGAAGACCTTTATCACTAAGACATCTTTATGCTTTGCAGCTCAGACGAGCAGGCGGCAATGCTGCCTGCTTTTATTAAACGGTTGTGACCGTTACTATGTTTTGTTCCGATGATAGTTTTTTTGAAAACCTTGTAGGAAACATTCTAGAGAAATATATGTAGATATAATATAAGATACTCTCTTCCCATCGTCCACTAAAAAATGTCATTCTCGATTTCTAAAATTTTAACTTTGCCTAACTATTTATAAAAAAATATTAAAAATTTATGGTACATACATACTCATCCACTAAAAAGTTTTATTCTCGATTTCCCTTTTTTAACTTTGCCTCAATATTTATAAAAATATTATGGTACATATTGGTCCACAAAAAGTTTCATTCTCAATTCCTGATCTTTTTTACTTTGACTTAATATTTATAAAAATATTAATATTTAGGTATATAATTAGTATCATTAGATAGATCATTGAATATATTTGCAAAATAAACTTATTTAGAGATAAAAATACCAATACATGTATCCCATAACGATTGTTTTATGAGATGGAGGGAGCATGGTATATAATGTTAAAGTACAAGGAAAAATATACCTTGCTACTAGTTGTGTCTTATTGTTTTTATTGTACAAAATGTTCAAAACACATTTAGACATTAATTAGTATGTTTTAGGTCGAAAATTTATAAACTCAAAAATATATTGCATTGTTTGAAAACATTATTGAAATTTACCAAATTTTTTATAATTACAAACAAAATACAAATGAGCCTTGAAAAACTATTAACGATGCCAGCCCAAGCGAGGCCCACGACCAGGTAGGTGACGAAATAAAAACGAGCTGCAAGCGAGGTCCACCGTGGGTCCCTCATGCTCGGTTTCAGCTTTTCCGAAAATCGGCAAACCTCGATTCCCCAACCAGACCCTCGCATCGCTCTCCATGGCGCAACCGCCGCCGCCGGAGCTGAACACCGACGTCGTCTCCGAGATTCTGCTCCGCCTGCCACCGGACGACCCCGCGGGCCTTATGCGCGCCGCCGCCGTCTGCAAGCCCTGGCTCCGGACCCTCACCGACCCGCCTTCCTCCGCCCCGATACCGCGACCTCCACGAGACGCCCGCGTGCTGGCTTCCTCCACAACGCCCGCGGCCTTAGCCTCGAGCAGCGCTTATCCCCACCGCGGCGTTCCGCCCGCCTGCCCGCCGCCGCCGCTGCCGCTCACTGCACCTGCGCCCGTGCTCGACTGCCGCCACGGCCGCGTCCTCTTCTACGACTACGCCTCCAGAGAGCTCGTCGTCTGGGGACCCCGTCACCGGCCGCGAGCGCGGATCCTCCGCGACAAGGATCCCTACTCCTACGCCAACCACGCGGTGCTCTGCGCGGCTGGCGCCGGCTGCGACCACAGCACCTGCAGCGGGGGGCCGTTCTTACTTGCCAGCGCAGGCTCGCACTGCAACAATGTGGGGGAATCCTACGCGTGCTTCTACTCGTCTGAGACCGGCGCATGGAGCTCACCGACCAGCCTGTGCCATCCCTACTACTACTGCCTCGAGGACTGGCCTGCCGCGCTCATGGGCGGTGCGCTCTACTTCGCCGGCGACACTGGCGATCTCCTGCGGTACGATGTTCTGGGTGGGCGTGGCCTGCTGCTGATGGAGCTCCCTCCTGGTAACTACTATCTCAATACCATTGTCATGACAACAGACAATGGTGGGCTGGGATTAGCCACCTTTGATAATGATAATGACATGCTAGCCCTGTGGTCGGCTGAGACGGGTCCCAACAGAGATGCCAGATGGGTGCACACCAAGCTCATCAATCTCCAGAAGCTGCTCCCCGTTAACATCGGTACGAGCGCAGTATGGTTGAGTGGATTTGCTGAAGATGCCAATGCCATTTTCTTGAGCATAGATGACAATGGAATCTTCACTATTGAGCTCAAGTCATTGATCACCAGGAAGGTGTCTGAAATGTGGAATGTTGACCTTGTCTTTCCCTACGTGAGCTTCTACACTCCATCTGGTACTGCCTCTCGTGCTTCCCCTTCTTTGTTTGGTTCACTGCAATGTGTGACTATTTAGTCAGGCATATATACAGTCATATACTGCTGTTAGGGGTATGAAGGTAATGTGTATTGTTGGTCAGGCATATAAGTAATACTTGATTTTGATTTAGAGAAACAAGACAGACATCATCGAGAAAGATGTATGCGGTTGAGTCTGAAGATCACACCCAAATCACAATATAAACCTTCCAAACTGATATGCCTGTTGATGTTCCATTGCTGACACATAACATGGTTATAGTCTTTATGCACATTTACTGTTACCCTTTGAAAATTAGTCAGCTTCAGTAATACTCCGGTTTGGCTGTTTGGACTGAAGGAAATAGAAAATGTTATGTCAGTAACATTGTATTTAGATTTAGAGTAAAGATAGTTAATATTGCATTTAGATTTAGAGACACAAGGAAAAAATCGACAACTATATCTCTACTACTAAAAAGAATCAAACGGACCCGTCTACCACCGCGTGGTGAAGCCGGACATTGTATTGCTTCCCCACAGTAATTTTGGTGCCGACACGTGGGCCCTGTCCTATGCGGTTTCTGTCGCAGCATGGGCCACGCACGCCTCGCCCTCTGCTCCGCTCCCCTCCCGTTTGCAGTCCTCAAACGGGAGCCAGGCGCGCTTCCTTCTCCTGGCGCTACCCTTGATCGCCGCCCCAGCCCAGCTACGTGCCGCCTTAGCCGCAGGCGCTGGATCCTGCAGCAGTCCGCGCTCCGACTCTGCTCCGTCCTGCTGAATCTCGACGTTGGGCCACCTCCAGCTGCGCCATCATTTCAAGTGCGGCCAGCCCCGCACACACCAGAGGTGCGTCTAGGATGTTGACGGTGCAGATGAGACTAGACTGGAGTAGGCCCATGTCTTTGGTGGCAATACCCCATTGAGAGGAACACCCAGATTTGTTGGCCATGGCTTTGGTTGCCCAGAGGGAGGCAGATTGGGAGGAGCAGACAGTTGCTGGATTTATGGTTCATGTAGGAGGATCAGTGCGAGTGGCGTTCTTCGGAAAAAAATAGCAGAGGGAGGTATGAAGTCATGATGGTGTCATGGTGATGTAGCTAGCCGCTGTTATTGAAGAGAAAAAGAAAGCTAGCTAGGTGGATGATCTGCTCGTGGTGCTTGCAGGAAGGAAAAAGGAATAGCTATATTCCTAAAAAATGAAGAGCTACCGGTTGCTGCTAATGTCATTGTGGAGAGAACAACAGAGAGGAGGAGGTGTGCTCGCAATTTGACCTGCAGCTTGCGCATTTGGAGAGAACAATGGAGATGAGGAGGTGTGCTGCAGGGCTTTTTAAGCCAATATGTATAGTGGATGGAAGAAGTAAAGAAATGCAGCGAACGTTGTGAAAGAAGCCCAACTATTGCGAATCGCTTTGGAGACAAATCAATTCAGATACTAGGAGGGTTTGGTTCTTTCTTTTTTGATCGATCGATGCTTAGAGTTGGGTGAAAAGTGTTCTTTTTTCCTGAATGGAGTATTTTATCTGGTAGAATTTTTGGGAAAATCTTAGCTCTAAGTTAAGGGTTTGACATAAATTCAGCTTTGTCAGTATCGACTTCATAGAGAATTACAAGGAAAAAGCACAGCAAGAACTTTGATTTTGCAAAAATATCTTAAGCACAGTCATATCTTAAGCTCCTGCGGCGTGTGGCGTGTGGCCGGGGACATTTCACACCTCCTGCGTGAGCCCGCCGAAGCCACCCGCGCCACAGTCCATTTTTTGTGCAGGCTATCTTAAGGCCCACTCCAGTCGAGCCCAGGAGAAACGAAAAATTCCCCACAGCTTGGCCTGGGTGTGGCAGGTCCCGGTGGCGCTACCGAGCACCCCGCACGGGCGTGTGACTACGAATACGAGATGGTTACGGGCATGTGAACTCGAGTCTTAGGGTTACTTTTAGCTGCAATTATCTGATTAGGTCTAGCGAGTAGGATATAGTTGTTATATAGAGGTCCAACTGCTAATAGCTATCTAGTCTACTACCTATATACCTGTTTGGATCCAAAACAGTTTTTCTCTTGACTGTACCGCTAGGGTACGTTTTCCATTAAGAGTAAGTAGAGTTTGATCATTACAAGGACATGCTAGTAAATCTAGGCTTACATAACAGTCCCAGAGGCACCCAAAGTGAGAAAAAAAAAAATAGTACAGAGACCCACACCCAACAGACTGAGCATGTACAAAGACAACAACGAAGAGGTAACCTCCAGTGTGGCGATGGATCCATCCAGCAGACAAGATGAGCTCCCAGCATAAACAAATAGTTATTAGCAGATAGCTACTATCTGGTAGGAACTAACAGGGCTATCTCCTAGCTGCAAATTGTTTATGCGACTAAATCTCCTAGCTGCAAATTGTTTATGTGACAACATAATTAATAATAAGGTGTATGTTCCATTAATTGTATTATGCAACGTTTGCTAGTGCTAGTAAATAAAAAGCAGCAAATAATGCAATCAACCACCCGTTAGACGTATTCCCCTGCTAGGTCATTACTAAGACCATGTTTGGTAATGGGAACGAAAATGATACTATGATAGTTTGCAATAAAAATAAGACGACCATACTAACTAGTATAATTACACCCATGTTGTACCATAGCAAAACGATATTATTAGTAATAGACTAATAGTAGATTCATAGAACAAAGGCGTTGCCGGCCGGCCTCATCGTCGAGATCGAGTAGATGTGGTGAGATGTTAATTAGAGCTTGGCCCTATGGCGGGTGATATCATCGTCGGTAGCAGCACCACCAACCGGCGACACATCGTCGTCGTCATCGGCGGCAGCACTACCGACGGGCACCACATCGTCGTCATCGGCGGCAGCATCGACCAGCATATAACGCTCAGCGTATCCCTTGTCTTCGACCCGCCTGCGCATGTCTTCCCTCCCACGGAGCACCGACTGGCGCAAGCTGTGGAACAAATCTGCCGCTCTGATCATGTCCTGCCGGAGGCGCTCACGAAATTCAATGTCGCCCACGCCGGAGAGCATCTTCTCGGTCAAGGTGGGGAAGGGCCTGTTGGAGAGCGGAACAGATAGCAGTTCATCGACCTCCTCCTTCGTCAGGATCACCTTGGCCCACTTCCACTTGGTCTTGTGACGGCGGCCGGCGCCGCCGCCGCCACGGCCTTGTCGCGCCCGACGCCGCCGATCTCGCCGACCCGCGCCGGCTCCGCGCCGGCCTTGGACAGCGAGAGTGATGCTACTGCCGCTAGCTCCTCGGTTACGACCATGGTCTCTAGCTCCTCCTTGTTTTCTCCTTGTCCCGCTAGCTCCCCGCTCGCTGCGTCTTGCATCTCGCAACCAAACCAAACCAAATCGTAGATATGGTGGGGCCTGGCGGCGTGTTCGGAACTTCAGATGCCTGCCTGAGGGAGAGCAGCGATATATATATATATACAGCCTCGAGACCCTGGCCGTAACCGACGTGGACGCCAATTTGCATCCCTATAGGTGGACGGTGGCCAATTTCTGGATACGTACGTGTGAAGGAACGATCGAAAGGTGGACTTCTTTACGATCGCGAAAAAAAAAAGTGGACTTCTTTACGATCGCTAAAAAATCATAAAAAAATGGGAGTTGCTAAAATTCAGATGCCTGAATTTTGATTTCCTTTCAGGCGACGCTTATTGCACATACTTTGTGTTAAAATTGCAGGTCTAGTTTATTGCAATTTGTGCTGGTATTATCTGCAATTTTTTTGATCTAGGAGGAAATACCCAATAAACAAACTACAAACCTGGCAAAATCTAATATATGTTGACACAAAGACAATTAATAATGTACAATTTTTTATATAGTTAGACAAGGACAAAAAATAAATATATTGTAATACAAAGACAATTAATAAATTATAAACAAATTACTAAGACACCAAATACCACACGGCAGCACATGTGTACATCGCCTGAAGCAACTCAATTTTTCAGGCACCTGATATTTAGGAAAGGTGTAAAAAAATTACTCCCTACTCTCTTTTAGAAGTTGGAATAATCATGTGTACCAAGTGATTTATTAGGAACTCTCTTGGAGATGCTCTTAGTGCTGGCCGAGGTGGCCGAGGTGGAGACAACAAGAGTCAAACTGACGGGCAGGTTTCATCTCGAAAAAGAATCAACACAAAAGTTTTTCAGCTTCTCCACCATGCGTCGACCTTGCCTACCTCAGCCGAAGCATAAAGGGCTCCAGCAAAATTTCAGTTCAATGGGTGTGTACAGAAAACTGAAACCACATTTCAGAGCCAAAAACCACACAGCCTTCTCAAATCTCAACCACCATCTTCTCTGCCGCTTCTGCCTTAATCCTTGTTCACTCTACCCTTGTCTCCTCGCTCTCGCTTAGCCTAGTGCTGACAGCGCGGTCGTAGACGCTCTGAGCCTTTGTGGTTGGGAGTTCTCCCGCCACTGTAGTTGTGGAGGACGCGGCTTGGGTGGTGTGGTTTTGGGATTCGTTTCTGCAAAAAAATTCGGAGGCCACCGAATTAGACGAAATTCAGAAATTTCTAAAAATTCGGACTGGTTTTCACTGAAAATTTGAATGAAATTTGAGTAAATTTGAACAAAATTTCTCCAATTAGTCGAACATGGCAACAGGCATGGACAGGGCGCATACGGTGCTCGCATAGAATGCACAGGCAGCAGGGAGGGTGGCGACAATGCAGTGGTGACAGTCGGTGGGGCAGATGTGAGCGACGGCGCAGCCCGGCGTGGTGGCCGGCGTCGAGGAACATCCTTGACATGGGGGCGGCGTCGAGGAGCATTCCAAGGGGCAAGCTCATACGTTGGGAAGCACGACGTACCTCTTGCGGTGGCCGCAGAGCGCCGACACGGACGGAGAAGTTGCTGCTTGCGGCGGCTCGCAAGGAAATTCACGATGGACACGAACGGTGACTAGGTTTTCAAGATTGCATTGATAGAGAATGCTCATGGGCTCTTTACTGGACCAGAAAATGGGTCGCAAATTTGAATTGGGCCGAAATATTTGGACCGGTTTACAATTATCTCGGGCCGGACCGAAAGTGACGAATTTCGGTGAGATTCGGGCCATTCGGGCCGAATCCCAGAACTGGATGGTACATCTCCGACTTCCCTTCGCCGACCGCTTCGTCTCCTTCGCCGGGTGCTAGTGGCAGGTGGTGTTCCGCAAGCCTCTTCTTCCTCCTCTATTCTGGATCTGCTTCGTCTCCCTTAGGTCTGGTACGATGACGGTTGTTTGCGTCGACATTTCTACCTAGCCTCGTCGTTCTGTTGTTCGTCTTCGCTCGTAGCGAGGTGATATCCCCTCTCGGTTCCTTATCTCGCGTGGATCTGGATTCTAGTGGACATGGTTCCGTGGAAATGGTTGGATTTCAGGTGCTTGTGTGCAAATCCCTAGGCACCGATGTAGTATTGCTCTAGATCTTCAGTATTCGTGTTATTTTCCTATGATTCGTGCTGTGTACTTGTTCAATCTATGTTAGGGTTTACTGTTACTCGATTAATGTGGTTTGCGCTTGGACATTTATCGAGTATGTGATGTTTTCTCTAGTCTAGATGCGTGTGGTTGTCCATGGGTGCTCCCGCCAGCAAAGGCATGTCTAAGCTCAAAAAATTGTTCTTTCCTGCCTACATGCAGATGGATCCAACCAACATGCGTGCTATCATGGGTAGTCAAGCTGCTATCACGGTTGTCATGGTAGCCTTCTTGTTTAATTGCCAGACTTAGGTTAGGGGTCAGGATGAACCCATAGTATATGTGGTCCTAGAGCTATAGCAGATGAGCATAGATAGAAGAACTCGCAGCTCAGGGCGTCTGCAACAAGGACCGTGGAGCTAGCGATTTGCATACATGGATGCCAAAAAAATATTAAACAACTGAGTGCTAGCGAGATGCTCGTCGATCAGCTCGCACAGACTCCCCTGAAACTTGCTGCCTCTGTCAATATGGTCCACGTATCTGAACTACTCATCTACCGATTTATTTATATTTTCCTTCCCACTCGTCGCCTGTCGATTTCGAAGTGCCGCTCGAGGCGCCCTCATTTACAATTACAACTCTACTGACACCGAATGCATTGACATGCTACGGATGGGATTTTTTTTAAATAATATTTTTTAATAATTAATTGCAAATCTAGCACCCAGTTGTAAAAATTGCAAATCTAGCATCCTGTCGGCCTCTGAAAAGCCGACAGGTGACCTATCGGCAGTTGGATAGCCGACATGTACCAATCGGCAGCCCAGTAGCCGATTAGCCTGCTGACTAGGCTCGACTCGACGGGCCAGTGGGCGCTTGTCGGCCCGACAGACCTATCGGCTCTTGAAGGGCCGACAGGTACCTGTCGATAGTCCACCAGCCGACAGGCCCTAAAGCATGCCCGGGCGCCATCATCCTCTGCCAACAACAGTGGAGCAGCCAGAGACGCGTGGATTGGAGGGCACAGACTGCTGAGGGCACTCAGATCCATCGACCATAGTACCATGTCAAGAAAAGATGGCCATGATGCACTGTTAGACCATATTTTTTTCTTAAAAATGTTACTGCTTTCTCCGTGCTTTTTTATCCATAGTTCTCACTTCATGAGAAGTAAAACTTACTCAAATTTTACTAAATATATATTAAAAAATATTAATATTTAGAATACATAATAGTATCATTGATAGATCTCTAAATCTATTTTTATAATAAATTTATTTAGAGATGAAAATATTACTAATATTTTCTATAAATCTAGTCATAGTTAAAAAAAAGTTTGACCGGTCCATGTCAAGCACGAGTGGGTGTTTGGATCCTGAGAGGCTAAAGTTTAGTTCTTATCACATCGGATATTAGGATACTATTTTTCTAAATTGAACATGAGTTAATTATAAAACTAATTACATAGATGGAGGCTAATTTATTAATGCTAATTAATTCATCATTAGTACATGTTTACTGCAGCATATATTGTCAAATTATGGACTATTTAGGCTCAATAAATTCATCTCGTAAAATAGCCTCAATCTGTGTAATTAGTTTTATAACTAGTCTATATTTAATCTACTCTACTAATGCACCATCTTTTCTTTTCTAAATCCACACCCGCAGCCACAGTTCGATTCCTCAGTTGTCATTTTTTCTCGAGTATTCTTGCCTCGACCGACCCGAAAAGGAAAAAAAACATTCACCACGAGACATTAAAAAAAATGAGAATTGTGTGCTGATTTCTGAGATTGTTGAAGTTTGGTCTAAACATGACGACAACAGCAAAAAAAAAAATTGTTTGGACAACAACAAAAGATATATTTTGGTTGTTTGATTTGTATTATTAGATATCCCGCAGCGTTAGCACTGGCCATATACTAGTACTTTTAATTAGTATCAAACGTTCGATGGAACAGAAAGTAAAGTTTAGTCATGGGACCAAATACCCTAGGCCTTGTTTAGATGCACATTGGATTTGCAAGTTTTTACACTCTCTCTCCATCACATCAATTTGTACCCGCATGTAAAGAGCATTAAATATAAATAAAAAAATAACTAATTGCACAGTTTGGTTGTAAATCACGAGACGAATCTTTTGAGCCTAGTTGGGCCGCGATTGGACAATATTTACCACAAACAAACGAAATGCTACAGGACTTTTCAATCTCTCTCCTCTCATAAATTGTTTGCCGCATGTAAAGAGCATTAAATATAAATAAAAAATAACTAATTGCATAGTTGGGTTGTAAATCATGAGACGAATCTTTTGAGCCTAGTTGGGCCACGATTGGACAATATTTACTAAATAAAAATAAAGTGCTACAGGACTTTTCAATCTCTCTCCTCTCCCCATCTAAACAAGGCTAAGATGAACTGAAGTGAGTGATGGGACGTGCCATCATCACCGACATCCAACGAGCAGTGAAGTTATGAGGCCAACCAACCTCATGAAACAATAAGAATCGGCTTGCCTCACCTAGGCAGTGAAAAAATATTCGCGTGCCAACTCATGCCGATGTCGACACTGCTGCTAGTACCCCTCGAAGAGTGGGCAAAATAAAAGGACCAAAAGTTACGTCGCCTACAGCCAGCCCTCACTCAGGCCTTGTTTAGATGGGGGGAAGAGAGAGATTGAAAAGTCCTGTAGCAGTTCGTTTGTATTTGGTAAATATTGTTCAATCGTGGCCCAACTAGGCTCAAAAGATTCGTCTCGTGATTTACAACCAAACCATGCAATTAGTTATTTTTTACTAACATTTAATGCTCCATATATAGGGTAGAAATTGATGTGATGGAGAGAGATTGAAAAGTCCTGTAGCATTTCGTTTGTATGTGGCAAATATTGTCCAATCGTGGACCAACTAGGTTCAAAAGATTCGTCTCGTGATGTACAACTAAACTGTGTAATTAGTTATTTTTTTTACTTATATTTAATACTCTTTACATGCGGGTACAAATTGATGTGATGGAGAGAGAGTGAAAAAACTTGGAAGTTGGGAGGTAATCTAAACAAGGCCTCAGATCAAAAACTTCTGGACTGCTACTGCCAGCTACGATGACGTGAGGAGGCAAGAGGCCTATCGGCGGCTGAGGGGCCGACTGGCCAGTCGGCCAGCAAGAAGCCGACTGACCAAGCCCTGTCTAGCTGCCGACAGGTCTGCTATCGGCGCCGACAAACTTCTCCGGTAAGCGTCGGCTGCCACGTCGGCGCCACGTAGACCTGTCGGCTTTTGAGAAGCCGACAAGCTACCTGTCGGCCTTCCAGTGGCTGACAGAGTGCTATATTTGCGATTTTCATATAACAACTTTTAGATTCGCAATTAATCATTAAAAAATATTATTTCAAAAAAAATTTGCTACGGATGGGTAGAGCCCCTTTCTTTGCTCTTCGTAATATGTGTAGGCAGAGGAGCCTTGGTAGATAATATCAATTCTACTGTAATCTATGACTCAATCCAGAATCATCGATAATGAAAATTCACATCATTTGTCAGCTCAATGGACTCACAGTACAAGTACTGTCAATATAATGAGGTAGAGAGTTATTTTCATTATATACAAATGATATTTCTTGTGTTTTTTTATCTGGAATGAACAAAAAGAAAACTGTTTTAAGGAATGAGTTTGGTCTGTAAACAGTGTCATTATGAGCTAGCAGGACTTATAAGCCAGCTGATAAGTTAAAATACTGTAGAAACGACTTATTTTTTATGAGAAGAAAAATATTATTGGCTTATAAGCTAAAAAGAATTTTTAGCTGAAGCGAATAAGCTGAATAACTCGTCACTATTTGAACTATGCGAGTGGCCATATATGCTTCCACTAAGGAAGTACTCCCTCCGTCCCCTTTTATCTGTCGTGGAAGCGATAGTAGCTCGTCCCGTATTAAGTGTCGTTCGCTACGAACTTGCTAGCCTGCTAGGCCACCGACGAGCGCAGCTGTCTTGTCCCTGTACACAAAAGTGCAGCTGTCTCCCGCGTCCTCATCCGGCCACCACACAAAAGTGCAGCTGTCTCCCGTGTCCTCATCTAGCCACCACACAAAAGTGAGCGCAGCTGTCTTGTCCCTGTCTAGCCTGAGTAGGGGTGTTGCTCTTTTCTTATTTCGTGTGCCACTCCTCCAACGACACATAAAAGGGGACGGAGGGAGTATATGGACGCAATAGACCTGGCTAGGGCATGCGTACAGGCCATGTCAATCCATGACACATTAAATCCTAGTTAAACTTGCCAGTTTCAGTGGAGTTTCATGAGAGGTTTTATGCACATTAAATGAGATGTCACGTTAGTAGATTTGGAGTTTTTGCATCAAACAAGGAGGAGAGAGAAGACATTCGTTTCATTGGGGTGAAACGACTCGGCTCTGTTTCCAACGACTTGGAAATCGCACGACACCCGCACTGAGACGCTTTCGTTTCATCGTCGTGATCCCGTGCGCGGCCATAGCTCCCCGCGCCTTCTCCCGCCATCTCCTCCTTCTTCCCGTCTCCCGTCCTCCATCCTGCTGAGCAGAGCAGGCCGGAGCCCTTTTCCCATCCGGCCATCTCCTCTGCAGATGAATCCAATAGTTTCCCATCCGGCCATTTCCGTCCCGACGATGGCCGAAGTTTCTTGGCGGCGCGGGTGGGGGCGGGTGGGGGAAGAAATGGGCATGGGGCAATCAGCGCAAGAGCAACGCAGCCGGGTCGCCTGCGCCGCCGCCGACTTCATCACCTGTGCCGCTGCTGGCTTCCTCACCTGCACGGATGCGCCACCATGGACAACTTTCTTGTTTGCGCTGCTGCTTCTGGCTTCCTCACCTGTGCCCCCGCTGGCTTGTGAGTCATGTACTTGTATATTGATTTTGTATTCTTATCAGTATACGATGGCGAGGGGTTCCCTTTGGACTATCGATAACCAAGGTCGAATTTGTGTGGTTGTTTTTCTGCTTGTTCCCGTCTGTTATACAGACTTGTATTAGTATTTTTCTCCTCGTTTTTTTCTCTAATCTTGATGCATGTCTGAAACTCTGAACCTGTCAATTTTATGCTATCTTGAATGTCTGATGGTTAAAATCGCAAACCAATAGAATTTGATTTGGTTGATGTTTGGTAAATCTTAGTGGAGTTGACACTGCCTTTTTCTTTGAGCGCTACTGCTGCTTTGTTCTTCAGTTCAATGTAGGTCTTTGTGGCATCTATTTCAGTTCAGAACAGGTCAACAGCAGTAGTGCAAATGCAGATGGGCTTGAGGGTTTGATTGTTCATGGTGCAACAACTTCAGACTACAGATTGATGTCGTTTTAAGTGTGTAAATTGACGCTACAAAAAGGCTACATAATTCACATACCACATTTGATCACAATACAGGATAGGAATTAAATGCTAAGACTATCATATGAAATTGTGAGATGAAACTATGCATTGAGACACTCCATTTCATCCCATTTTATTCTTAGTGTCATGTCTTGAAAACTGGGAGGTGAAACCTCCCACTGAGACTGGCCTAAGCTAATTAATAAGTTAAAATAGTTGATTTGCTGGGAAAAAAATATTATTCAAATGACTGGACATTGATTGACGTTGTATCGTCCAAGACGTCTCGTGCGGGCCGGGTTATGTCTGAAATTTTTTTGTTCCTCACTCTTTTTTTCTCTTGACAAGTTTGGAACAGTGTAAACCAATGATGGTAGCAGGTAGAGTCAAGTCTTCCGCGGGAAGCCACATAAATCCATGACGCATTCATTCACGCTGTCGTCCAACTGTCCAAGACGTATCGTGCGGGCCTGAATTTTTTTTTTTTTTTTACCACAAGTTGCTGGAAGATTCAATTCGCCGAGTCAAGTCTTCCGCGGGCCGCCGCTCGCTCTTCGGCCACAGCAGTACTAGTACCTGTATCGCATTCGCCGAATGTTTGTCATTTATCTTATATAAAAAAACATAGTCAATATTCCTCTTGACTGTACATTTAATTGTGAGGAACAAAAAGCTTCATTTTCACATGGTTTAAAATTTTAATTTGAATATTTATATTAACAAAGGATGCACATTATCATAGTTATCAAGTGCTGGAGGATTTTATGTTGGGCCCACATGTTATTATTTTATTTTATATCTAAACATAATTAAAATATTGATCTTAATTTGTAAATTTAATTATAAAGAAGACAAAGATTCAATCAGATTGTTAATTAGATGTATAGTAATATAGTGATTTAAATATTTGTAATGACAAAAGAGAGAACAAAAAAGCTTCATTTTCACATGGTTTAAAATTTTAATTTAAATATTTATATTAACAAAGGATGCACATTATCATAGTTATCAAGTGCTCGAGGATTTTATGTTGGGCCCACATGTTATTATTTTATTTGATATCTAAACATAATTAAAATATTAGTCTTAATTTATAAATTTAATTATAAAGAAGACAAAGATTCCAGATTGTTAATTAGATGTATAGAAATATAGTAGTGATTTAAATATTTGTAATGACAAAAGAGATGGCACATTATATATCACACACGTTATCCTCTAGGCACCAGCTGCACATGGACCGCTACTAGCTAGTGCAATTGTACTGGAGCGTGCTACGTCTACTCCTACGCCATTCCTGCATGTGAAACCAATAAATGATCTGTACCCTCTTTTGTTTGGTGAAACAGTGGATAGTCCCATCAAATCTTGTCATAGAGTATTAAATATAGTTTAAAAAACTAATTAATTAGATAGATTGCGATAACTTTTGCGAGACGAATCTTTTAAGCCTAATTAGTCCATGATTTGACAATGTGGTACTACAGTAAATATTTGCTAATGACGGATTAATTATACTTAAAAAATTTGTCTCATCGTTTTCTAACGAGTTCTGTAATTTATTTTTTATTAGTATTCGAAACCCCTTCCGACATCTCTCCAACATTTCGATGTGACACACCTAAAACTTTTTCCACGCCATTCAAACACACCCCGAATATCATAACTTTGATCCATGTGCTGATCTCTCAAGAGGATATATATACATACACACGCGCGCGCGTATGCCCGGCACTAGAACCTCGTCATCTCTCATGTACAACAACAAACACCACTCCACCGCGGCGTCCACAAACGTAGACAGCTATCCAGTAGCAGCACTACTACATACGGTGCCTAGCTAGAGCTCTGATGAAGCACCCAAGGTTGCTTCTCTCCATCCGTTGTCTTCTCCTGCTCTGCCTCCTCCCGGCGATCGTCTCGGTTCTAGCCGCAGCCGACGGCAACATCGCCCCGCCGCCGGCGCACCGGCCAGGCTGCCAATCCAGGTGCGGCGGCGTCGACATCCCATACCCGTTCGGGATCAACAACGGCGATCAACAGTGCGCCATCCACAAGGGCTTCAACGTCAACTGCAGTCTTGTCAACGGCACCTACAGGCCTTTCAACGGGCCGTTCGAGGTCACCAACATCTCCGTGCCCGACGCCAAGGCTTGGATGAGGATGAACATCTCCTGGCGGTGTTCTGATTAGGCTATCTGCACTGGGTCCGGGACAGGCATCCGGTACGCCCTTTTCCGGACGCAAATCGCTGCAGCGGCGTCCGGGGAAGAGACGTGGCACCCGGAATCTCGCTCCCCGGACGCCAAACCTGGCGTGATAGCGCGCGTCCGGGGAGCGGCTGCGTCGGAGAGAGAAGGGCGGTAGCGGGCCCCACGCGGCGTCGGAGAGAGAAGGACGCCGAGCCGCGCCGGAGGAGGGAGCAGGGGCGGGGTGGCGCGAAAGGCGGGGAGGAGAAGAGAGCTGGACGAGGCCGCCGCCGTCGGGCGGGCGCCGCCGCCGCACCCGCCGGGGTCGAGGCCCGGCCGCGCCGCGCGAGCTCGCCGCCTCACGGGCCGAGGCCGGCAGCGCCGCGAGCACCGCCGAGCGCCGCACGCAATCGCGGCCCCGCTCGCCCGGCCGCGCCGCGCGGGAGGCCCGCCGACTTCTGACGAGCTCATGCGGAGCTGCTCGCCGGCCGCCACGCAGGAGCACCACGCGCCTTCGCCGCCCGCTTGCTGGACGCGCCGCCCGCCTTGGTCGCGCCGAGCTCGTCGCCCGACCGCGACCTTCCCGGCCGCCTGCAAGCCGGAGCAGGAGCACGCGAGCTCGCGCTCCGCCCGCTGAGCCGCCCGACTGCCGCTCGCGCGGGCCGCCGGAGCCACCGCCGGAGGAGCCTTGCGGCCCGCGAGCTCACACGGCCGCCTGGAGCCTGAGCCGCCAAATCCCGCGAGCGCACATGGGCACCCGCGCGCAGAGCTGGCGCGCGCGGGCCGCCGCGCCTGCGCTCGCCGCCGGAGCCGCCTGCGAAGCTCGCCGCCACTCGTAGCCAGCGCCGCGCCCCGCTAACCGCCGCCGCCGGTACCGCGTCCGCCGCCGGCCGGTTCTTCCGTCGCGGCGCAGGGGCGAGGGAGCAGCAGGGCGCCCACGCGGCCAGGAGGGGAGGCCGGGGCTCGGCCCGCTGGCGCGGCGCAAAGCGGCAGCTTCGCCGCAGCTCAGCCTAGCGGGCGGGCGTGGGGGGGCTCCGCCCGCCCGGCCTCGCCCCGCTGCCGCCGGCAGCAGCTCCCCCGAGCGCGTCTTGGCGCAGCGCGGCCGAGAAAGAGCTGCGCGCCGCCCGGGCGTGGCCACTGCACCTGCTCAGCGAGGGGGCCCTCCAGCGCTCCCTCCCTTCCCCTGTCCCGCCGTCGCCGGTGTGTGTGTGTGTGAGAGAGAGAGTGGGGGGAGGGAGGAGGGCGTTGGGTGAGATGAGGGGAAAATGAATAAATAAATTGAGGGCGTGGGTCCCACTTGCTATAAAGTAGAGATGTAGAGGATGGATGAGTGCGGGAGAAAGCGTTATAGAGGAGAGAATCTCGATGACTAGGGCGGAATATTTCGTTTAGAGGATGAATATAGAGTTTATGAGTGCGGATAGCCTTATTACACGAACAAGACGACGTGGTCCACGTGGAGAGAGAATTTCACATACACGCCATTCAGGTTCTCATACGAGGATAACAAAATCTTTGTCATCGGCTGCAACACGCTCGCATATATGTGGAGTAACCCGGTAAGTGACTCGCATATAGATCTATTGACTTATTATTATTCAGTTAGTAGCCAACAAAGTCTTCACATCAATTTCTCATGACCTAGAAATTTTTACTTTATTCGGAGCAAATAAAATAAAATTAATTATGTCTATACATACTGGTAAATTACCCAAAGCGACTATTGTTAATAAGTAAAAAATAACCAAAAGTAAACCTTGTACGTATTTCTCTATTACCTACCTAATGCTAATATTTATTAACTACCGGATATATATTGTGCTACTTCATTAATTAATGTATAAATTTATGATGAATGATGGATTAGAGAGTTTTTCCAAGTGAAACTATGCCAAATTGTTTTAAAACTCGAATTGAATTTATTTAAATTTGACCTGGTATTTCTGAAATTTTGTATTTATCGCTGGGGATCAAAATTTTTTTTACATATATCTTTTTGTGCAGTACACCATGGGTTGCTACACCACATGCTCTGGTAATAATAATGACACAACAAAAAATGGTTCGTGCTCAGCCGGCGCTGGCTGCTGTGCATTGGATGTCCCAAAAGGCTTGGGGTATTTGTATACTTACTTCAACGACGAATACTACAGCCCTTCTGGTGGCTGCGGCTATATTCTATACTATAATGGAATTGTTAAATTATACTCCGTCCACACAAGAAAACATCCCCCGCTGAGGGCCTCCAACTACTCCAGCTATTGCGCACCCAACAAAATATACCCAAAAAACTGACAACATCAAAATCTAAGGCCCTTAATCAAACCTTGCGAGATCTTACGGTCACAAATAAAAGGCTTCACCACGCTGAAGCCAGCCGCTTCCCCCGCGATGGCTGTCTAGGCTTCTCATGCACTAGCATCCCGCCGCACTCACGCACGAGAAACGCTCCCGCGGGCGCCGCACACACCTTTGCGACCGGGGTTCGATTCCCAGCCTCGCTCCCCCACATCTTTTTTTTCTTTTTGTTTTTCTTGCAAGAAGAAGGGTTGTAGATGGGAAGCCCGGTAGGGGAGAGGGTGGCGGCGGCTTCACGCACACTAAGCGCCCGTGCCTAGGGTTTGGGCGAAGGGCACGGCAGCTCCACGCATCCACGCATCGGATCTACCTACACGGCCCAGCGCAGGCCCGGGCATGGTGCAGCTGCCGGTCTCCGGGGAGGCGTCGTCGTCTTCGGTCGCAGCAGCACGGGGAGGTTGCCGCCGGGCGCTGGCACCCGCGGCTTCCCGGCCACCATGGAGTCGCTCCTCACACCACCACCGGTGGTGACACTGCCTTCTTCCCAACCATCATCTCTGCTCCCATCCTCCGACGCACGAACACGCAAGGAACGGTTGCCACCGCTCCTTCCCCGGCGGCCGTAATTGCAGCCATGATGCCGTCTACTTGGCTGGGGGCGCGGCTGCTTGGGCCTTCGGCGTGGCCTGCCCCGCGGCCCCCCTGGTCGACTCTGTCTCCAACTCTTCTGCGCTCCATCGATCTCGATCTACTTCGAGACCTCAACTGCCAAGGTCAGCACCTCTTGATTCCTTCGTGATTTCTCTTCCGTACTGTTCCATGTTGTCCTCCCTAATCCCCTTAGATGGAGCACTCCCTGATTCTCTCCACGGAGAGATGAAATACTAGAACGATGTGATTGCGAGGGCTGGGATGTCGGTTTTTCTTGAGAGATTGGCATGCGTCAGGTTGCTTAGTCTGGTCGCTGGCATGCCAAGTGCGTAATTTTTTCAATTCATAATTATTTCATCACATCTCATATGGTGATTTATGCATAGAGAAATAGTAATCGCAATTTTAGCTGGTGGTAACTGCACTGCTAAATGATACCTGTACAATCAAATCTTAAAGACAATAGGAGCTTGCATGACAATTATATGTAAGGTGCTTGCTCGAGCTTGACCTGATGAACTGATGTTTTTTAATCATCTTAATACTGTCTGTTGCTTGAAGGATATTCCAAGACTATCTTTGAAGGAAATCAAAACAACATACGTCACGATTTAGGTGGATTTTGACAGTAAGATAGACATGCCTGTCCATTATCCATTTTTGAGAATTTGAGCTGTGATTTTGTGGATTTACTTGGGGCAAAATGGTGCAGGACATGTATGAGAAATATTAGAATAATCTCCCAACAAACACGTCACTTGAACACCACGAATTTAAAGTTTCCCCAATTTGGTTCTCTGATTTTGTGAAATTGAAGTTAAAGGATCAATCCGTTTAGGGTGTTGATGATGGAATGAATTACTCATGATATGATGAAATTGTGATTAAAATCTCAGACCAATGGGACTTAATTTGATTGATTTTGGTAAAGCTTAGTGGAGTTCACATTCCTTTTTTAGCACTGCTGCTATGTTTTTCAGTTCAGAGTTGAGGTCTTTTTTTTTTTGGCGACGTCATGGCATGTATTTCATGATGCAGCAGCAACTTCAGGTCGACAGCAGCATGAGCAGCGAGCAGGTACCTTGCCATGCTGGCAAATCCTTGGTTGGTCTATTTCCATCCTACTAAATCAGGAAGAGTTGTCTATGTAGCACTATAGAGTTCAGTGATAGTTCTATGATGATTTAGAACAAGAAGGTCAAAGATATAATTCTTATGCACCTGGTCAAAACATTTTTTATTTCAATCAGTACAAGTGCACAGTTCTGCATCGAGGAGTTGATATTGTCTATCACATCACTTAACTGCATGAATTTTAGTATAGCTGACATGGAAAAAAAAAAAAAAGAAATTTATGTCACATTGTTGTGTATATCTGAATTCATATGTTGTTATCTAAAATGCCAATGGGTGGTATTTGTGATGACAGTTGCCTCAAGTTCACTAGGCCTTATTCTTCCTTATGTACTTTATACAAGGATGTTAATACTAGGAAATTTAGCTAATTTTAGATGCTCCCAAAGATTTGGAGAATAGAGCTTCTGGAGGAAGCATGTTTACAAAGCTGAGGTAGGCAACACAGATTTCTGCTTTGCTCGCCCTGCGAAATTTAGCAAACACTCGTGTCTTTCCGTTCATTGTTTAAAGGCCTAACTCATTTTATTTAGTTGTTCATGACATACTTGATCAATCAACTTATGGCTATCTGAACCTGAACATATGAAACTTATGGCTGGAGCCAAATTGATTAGTCTTTATGCAAGATAGTGTTGGACCTGCAGCCTTTTATTCCATAGAAATATAATCAATGTGAATTGGACAAAATTTTGTTCCAATTCAATGTGTTAGGAGCTTTTTTGGCTAAAATATAACTAATGTTAATTTTGACATTGGTCTTTTGTGGACGGAGTCAGAGTGGGAAGCTGATTCACTTTAGTATGGTCTATACTTGAAGAGGCTTCATAGCAGGTGAATACGAATGTTTCTCAACTTTAGTAATTAATTATCTTGCTGGTTCTACTTGGCACGACCTTTCTTTGACCCCAACTGTCCATGATTCAAGCACTATTAAGATTGCTTATAGAGGAATAAAACTTGAAAGGTTAGATATATATAATAAGAGCTCTGGGCAAGAATAGCCTAGAGGAAACTGATATATTGCATTATGTGTTGCTCTGAATTTTTGGTCTTCTGAGTTTTTGGTTATGCTAATTTACAATAATAATGGATCGAACACTGTTAAGATTACTTATTCAGAGGTTCCTGTTGCGGTAAGTTTTTTTCAGGTTGAGAATATGCGGCAAAATTTCAAAGGCTCATGGAGCTTGTTTTAAGCTTTTCAGGTTTGAGAATTATGCAGTGATTTGTTTTAACTTTGCTTTGCGAATGGCTGGACTATTTTTTTTTATTTTTTTGGGGTCTGCACTAATGTATGCAGCTTTCATTTCTATTTTCTCAGTCCAACAAGCATGGAGGATCTTGATTGATTTATTCATTGCTTGTGTTTTACTGAAGGAGGATGCACGTGCAGATAAGCCAAAGATAAACTTGATTGATTGGTTTCTAAGTCTAATATGTCATATGTGCGTGGTGAAATTATTTTCTTGTGTAATGGAAGGGATATATTTTCTAGCTACATGGTAAAGTTTTTTTTTGTTACTGTGTTGAAATTAATTGGTTGCTCCATGACTTCCAACTGTTCTTTGAGGCTTAAAGTTTTTCTTTGAGACTTTCCTTAAATGTTGAAATGCGCTTATATTTGGAAGTCCCTCATTCTTTAAAATTTACCCCTGATTTGATATGCATTAGCTTCTCGATGTAATTTCAGAAGATTGTATGACTGGATTTATATGCAGCAGTTTAATCCTGTGTGTGATTAGTATCTTAGGTGGCTTATAGTGACTATCAATCAAGAATTTGTAGACTCCTTCAATTTCACATATTTATGTGTAAATGCATGGCTTACATTGTAGAATAAATGGTTTACATTGTACTTTACATTAGCTGATTTAAATGTTTGACAACATTTGTGATATGCCAACCTCTTGGAATAATTTAGGGAGTTAGGTCTAGCAGGAGACCAAGGATGTGCGTGATCTGGAGGAGCTTCAGCATTTAGACAATGTTGACGGTGGATAACGTCAATATTTATTAGAACTTTAGACATGAAAGGATACATGAATACACATTAGTCTAGGGTTTTAACTGACAATTTCCACGAGTTTTGCATATTCTATATTTTCCAGGGATTATTCCAGAAAAGCATAAAAGAGGGATTAGAGTGCATAATTATCACGAAACTTATCCGCATCGGAAAACAACGTCATCAGGCTCAGGAAACATCTAGAAGACACCCGGCAGCGGGACCCGCTGGGACCACCTGGTGGGGCCGGCCCCCACCACAGCGCCGGCCGGCGCCCTAGGTCAAGCAGCGGTGCTCCCCTTCCGAGTCTTCCTCCCACGCTTCCTTAGAAGTCAAGCAAAGCATTTCTGCGTCGATTTAAGGTCGGTTTGATCCGACAGTGCACACAACATGAAGACACGGATCGATAACGTGGCGGTTCCTTGCCCCCTACTCCACCTCGGCCTATATAATGACGCCCCAAGGCCCCTCCAAGAGGCATTCTACACCCCGGTGCTTCATATTCTCTACATAATTAGGGTTAGGGTCCCTCTAGTTGATCTAGTTCTAGTTCATCTAGTTCTAGTTCATCTAGATGTAGCAATTAGGAGAGACTAGTTCTTCTAGATCTAGTCTTGTTTAGAGATTAGAGAGATAGAGTAGAGGAGTAGAGATTCTGAAGGAGTTCCGGCCTGTCAGTGCTTCTTCGTGGCTGTATTCGTCTGGATTCAGTTCCCTCGCCCGGAGCTGCGTTCTGAGATACTTTTGTATTCAACATTCCGATTCAAGTAAGCAGTTATTCTTATTTGTTCTTAAGTTCACAGCTCATATTGAGTGCTTTGATCTTGGTCATTACTTGGTTGAAGTAGTAATTCGTACTGTAGACGTGGTGTCTGGGCTATGATTACTTGTGGATGTTCCCTGATTAGCCGGATAGTGGTAGCTCGCGAAGGTGACTTTATAGCTTCGTTGAATCCTCTGTAGTCCACTTCCCGTTGATAGGATTGATAGGCTTATAGGTACTTGGTAGGAGATTACTCTGTTTCTTCTCCTATTCGGGTTACTTGCCCAGTTAGAACGGTATTATACAAAGCTTACCGGTTGTCAGAACTAGAGTTCAATAGCTATTTCCTCTTTCTTGATATTATCTAGCCTAATTGTAGAGTTAAGTCTATATACTTTGTCATCATCACAACTGTTCCCTGTGGATACGATATTTAAAACCTCCGGGTAAAATGTGACACTGGTATGATATCTGTGTGCTTGTGGATAATCCTACTTAAAACTTATTTAATGGAGTGCAGTTAATTTATACCAACAGACAAGCACTACTCTTGGATGAGCTGTTGCCTGTAAGACATGATGACTATCATATGATGCTGAGGTATATATATATCCAGCTAAATCTTATCTGTAGATTTCTAAAAGCAAGGAAATTTGATAACGACAAAGCAAAGCAAATGTGGATTGATATGCTTTAGTAGCAGAGGGAGTATGGCACTGATACTATTATGATTGTGGAGGTTAGTGGCTGAGCTTAGTCATAAGACAGTTTTTAATTTTGTTTGGCTTATATTGCTCTTGTCTTAAAAAAACAACCTGAAATTAATTTATGTTTTCTATATGACTTTGAACACACTGAGTTGGACACTGTCGGGAATTAATTCAGCGACTGCAGAAAACTGGCATTGATAACTACCCAGAGGTATGAGCCTCAATTCCCTTTTACACACTTGAATGGGAACAAAGCTCTAGAAAAGGAGCTTGTTGTCCCTCAATAATAGACTTGCACCTGGGAGAACGGGATCAAATAAATAAGGTTGAATGAATTACTGTTTTCTATTTCATCAGAAGAAGAAGAGAAAGACTGTCTTCTTGGGGAACATAGGCTTTCTTGGACAAGAAGGATTTCAGTTCTAACTGATGTTGCTCTTCCCAAACACTACTTGCTCTGGATGGAAAAGGACATTTAGCATCTGCTTTTGCCTCGGAGAAATACAAGTAGAAGCGGAGACAATGAATTCATAATCACCAGAATAAGTCAGTAGCTTATTTCTTGCAGTTGTTGACTTGCTGTTTTTTTTTTCTTGCGCTTGGAGTATATTGGGTTAATTTGTTGCATCTCCAGACTGTATACCAAATGTTTGTCATCAGTGCTTGTAAAAAAAATGCTCAATGAATTGCCAGAATTCCTTGGTGGCACTTGTACCTGTCCTGAATACGGAGGCTGTGTTATTTAAGGTTGAAAAGGGACCATGGCGTTAGTTTTATGATTTCTTTTTGTTTTATGATTTTTTTCTGATTTATTTTCTTCTAGACGCTATTGTCGCGTTAGCACAGGAGAACTCCAAGACCTACTTAAGCAAATCATAAAATTTAGATGGTTGAGGTGAGATATGACTTATTATGCTTTGTTATGTATGAATGTTTTTCGGATTATATATATGTTCATATAAAAGTACATTAAACTTAAATTATAAAAAAATATCAGCATTTGGTTGTATTTATGTGTATCTCTAAATTATAAGACATTTGACTTTTCTGGCATTAAGTTTGACCATCCTAAATATCGCCGTTTGATTGTTTTTCATGTGTATTCTAAAAAAAACCGTAGCGTTAGCACGGGCACTATACTAGTTGTAGTAATGGAAGAGAAGGCATTCAGCTATAGCACCACATACAGGTCTTACTCAGCGTTCTGGAACGCATACAACGGCACAGTTCCAGTTGTAATGGACTGGAGGATTAGACCGTACACATGCGAGGAGGCTAAATTGAACAGCAGCTCATACGCATGTGTTAGTGACAAGAGCCAATGTGTCAACACCACCAACGGGCAACGCTACCGCTGCAAGTGCCTGGAGGGGTATCAAGGCAATCCCTACGTCAGAGGAGGATGCACAGGTTCAATTTTCTATGCTTGATGTCTCTGGAGAAATTAGTATGAAAATTGGATGCGACAATCTTATATATAAATTAATGAAGTGTTGTTATTCGCTTTCAGATATCAACGAATGCCAGAGTAGTACTACGAATAATTGCGCTGAAAGAGGGGCGACTACTTGTACAAATATAAATGGAGGATATAATTGTTCATGTCCACTGGGAAAACCGATGATTAATGACATGTGCATGGCAAATCAGAAGTCTTCTTCTTGGGTGATACCAGTCGTAGTAGGTGGGTTCCCCTGCTCCCCTGTCCTGCAGCAAGACAATCCATGCCTGTTTGAGCTATGCTCCAAACTGTCCAAGCATGCATGCCCCTAACAATTTGTTTGGTATTACTATTTCCTACAAGCAGTTGTGATTTTATAGCCAGCCGTTGCTTATATGTTCTTCTTATTCGATTTTATTTTATAAAAGATACTGATCTATCAGAATGGTGAATCATACATGCAGGTTCAAGTGTTGGAGTAGTGGTACTCGGTGTTACGGTAGCCTGTGCATACTTGATCCTACAAAGGAGAAAGCTAAAGCACATCAAACACAGATACTTCCAACAGCACGGAGGTATGATGTTGTTTGAGGAGATAAAATCGCAACAAGGTAGTGCAGCTTTCAAAATATTCTCAGAAGCTGAACTGCAAGAAGCCACTGACAAATTCGACGAGAAACGAGTGCTCGGCCAGGGAGGACATGGAACTGTGTACAAGGGGATTCTCAAAGGCAACCTCGAAGTAGCCGGCTATAAAGAAATGTATGTCCATTGACGAGCACCACAAGGAAGAATTCTGCAAGGAAATGCTAATCCTGTCTCAAATCAACCACAGGAACATCGTTAAGCTACTCGGCTGCTGCCTCAAAGTGCAGGTCCCAATGCTGGTATATGAATTTCCCCAATGGCACATTGTTCCGACTCATCCATGTCAACCGCGTCAGGCAGATTTCCTTGGCTACTCGCATGCAGATAGCTCATCAGTCTGCCGAGGCGCTTGCCTACCTGCACTCATGGGCGTCCCCACCAATCTTCCACGGAGACGTCAAGCCATCGAACATCCTCATAGATACGAGACTACACTGCGAAAGTCTCAGACTTCGGTGCTTCTATCCTGGCACCAACAGATGAGTCGCAGTTCGTCACAATTGTTCAAGGAACTTGTGGGTATCTAGACCCAGAGTACATGCAAACATGCCAATTGACGGACAAGAATGATGTGTACAGCTTTGGGGTTGTTCTTCTAGAGCTGTTCGCACACAAAAAGCCATTCACCTTTGATGGGCCTGAAGCTGAGAAGAGCCTAGCGCTAAGGTTTATTTCCGTCGTGAAGCAGGGCAAGCTTGAGGAGATCTTGGACGATCAGATCAAGAATGATGGGAACATGGAGGTTCTCCAAGAGGCTGTAGAGTTAGCAAAGCAATGCTTGGAGATGTCCGGTACGAATAGGCCATCCATGAAGCAAATCTCCGAGAGGCTTTATAGCCTACGAAAGGTGATGCAATACACACAGCAGCAGCACAACCCTGAGGAGATGGAGTCCTTGCTTGGAGAGTCATCCTTGGCAAGCTCGAAGGTAGTTACCAGCACTGCAAACCTAAGCATTGAGATGGAAGCTGTCAGGAGTCTAGAACAGGGACGTTGATCACCAATTCACCGTCCAGTTAATCTGATAGCGCGTATTATATCTTAATATCATATATGTGCTCAGGAAAATGAATGAATGCACAGCTAGGAGGTTGTTGATCCATTGTCCTATTTAACCCTTATATGGCGAATCTAGAAACCCTCTGTAAACGAAGTGTAAACCTTCGTAATTTGTATATTGTGGTCTTCTAGATCATGTAAGTTTGATTTCCTGATCCATAAGATGGTTACAAACTTTATCCTTCATAATTTGTCACTGTAGCCAATGTTTTATTACAACAGAAGGAAGTAGATAAATATATAGGCAAATTGCATTGCTTGTAAATTTGGAGATATATAAGGAAACCATTGAAAACTCTCTGTGGTTGGGACATTGAATACACGCAAGGAGGCTGTTTATGTGTTGTCCTGTTCTCACCCTTGTGGTATGGTGTGTCCAATCTGAAAATCACACCAAAAGCATAGTTTTAGAAACCTTGAGGTTCAATATGTTGCTTCTTTAACTCATGACCTGTTTGATTGTTGGTGAAAATCACACCAAAAACACCGTGTCTTATACAACGTACCAACCCTCCACTATAACCATGACAGGTTTCAAGCTCCCCGACAATGAGTCCTTAAGCGAGGAAAAATCACAGCGCAAGAACGACTCGTCAAGCGAGAAAATATCACAGGGTAGGGAAAGTGACGGTCATGCGAAGTCAAGTGAAGACAGCATGCCTGGGTCTCCGCGGACGATGGACAACAAGCAGTGGTATGGTCAGGAGGAGGCGGTGGGCGCCAGTGCTGAGCCTCCAACAAAGGGGCAAAAAAAGGGATCCTAGCTCCAACAATGAGGATTCCGATTAGTTTAATTTATTTCAAATATATGCAATGATTGTAATTATCATCAAGATGATATATGTATTAATTTCAGATTATATGACTTAAAGCAATTATTTTAGTTACCAAGTTATCATAGTATAGAATTGGATTAGGCTAACTGGTGTGTTCCTTGTAGTAATTCAGAGTTGTTCATATTAGTTAATTGTAGTAATTCAGAATTGTTCATATTAGTTAATTGTAGTAATTCAGAGTTGTTTATATTAGTTGTTCATGCCGTCACCAGAATGTTTTGACTGCAACTAACCTTGTCATTTGACAGCTACTCCCTCCATCCCACAATTGATGTCGTTTTGGCACTGCTACTGAGCGTCCAGGTTCACCGGCTAGTGAATGCATCTAGACACAGAGACGTCCACGTTTAGACACAGTTTGCTGCACTGCATTGATTGCTTGGACGACCTGTATTTCGGGACGGAGGGAGTGGGGCGGTAGCAGGTCCCATTATGGTTGTTTCTGACTTGGGGGTGGCGTATTCACCAGGACAAATTTTTAATTGCTCTATCTAGTGGCAGTTTGTTCTCTGCTTGGGCCACAAAGCTTTACCATAATTGTTGAAGACCTTTATCATTGAGACATCTTTATGCTTTGTAAGACGGGCAGGCGGCAATGCTGCCAGCTTCTATTAAACGGTTTTTTTTTTGGACCGTTGCTATGTTTTGTTCTGGTGGTAGTGTTTTTTTTTTTTCAAAACCTTGTGGGAAACATTCGGGGGAAATATATGTAGATATAATATAAGATACTTCCTTCATTAAAAAGTGCCATTCTCGATTTCTAAATTTTTAACTTTGCCTAAATATTTATAAAAAATATTAAAATTTACGGTACATATTCGTCCACTAAAAAGTTTCATTTTTTATTCCTTATTTTTTTACATTTGCCTCAATATTTATAAAAATATTAATGTTTATGATACATATTAGTCCACCAAAAAGTTTCGTTCTCAATTCCTGATTTTTTTAACTTTGTCTCAATATTTATAGAAAATATTAATGTTTATGGTAAATAATTAGTATCATTAGATAGAATATTGAGTACATTTGCATAATAAACTTATTTAGAGATATAAATGTTGCTAATATTTTGTACAAATCTAATATAAAAAATTTGTCCAAGACGAATTCCATAGCCATTCTTTTTATGAAATGGAGGGAGTATGATATATGATTTTCGAAAACTTACAAGGAAAGAAGATTTTGTTATATAAAAATTTTCAAAACACATTTAGACATTAGTTAGTATGTTTTAGTTTGAAATTTTCAGAATCTCAGAAATGTTTTTTATTGTTTAAAAAATTATTGAATATTTTCCAAATTATTTTTAAAACTTTTTTTTATAACTAAACAAAAGACAAAAAAAAAATCCTTAAAAAACTGTTAACGATGCCAGCCCAAGCGAGGCCCATGACAGGGTGGGTCCCTCGTGCAGTCGTGCTCCTTAGCTTTCCTGAAAATCCGCAAAACCTCCATTCGATCAGTCCCCACCCAAACCCTCGCATCGCTCCATGGCGCAGCCGCCGGAGCTGATCCCCGACGCCGTCGCCGAGATCCTGCTCCGCCTGCCGCCGGACGACCCCTCGGACCTCGTGCGCGCCTCCGCCTCACACGCCCTGGCTCCGATCCTCACCGACCCGCCTTCCTCCGCCGCTACTACCGCGCCTTCCACGGGCGCCCCCGCGTGCTCGCCTTCCTCCGCAACCCGACCGACCGCAGCCTCGCACGCTTCGTCCCCACCACGGCGTTCCGCCAGCGCCGCCGCCGGGCGCCACTGCACCTGCGCCGTGCTCGACTGCTGCCACGGCCGCGTCCTCCTCTACGACTACGGCTCCAAGGAGTTCGTCGTCTGGGACCCCGTCACCGGCCGCGAGCGCCGGATCCCCGACGAATTGCCCAACGTGGCAACGTCTACACCAACCACGCGGTGCTCTGCGCCGCCGGCGCCGGCTGCGACCACAGCACCTGCAGTGGAGGGCCGTTCCTACTGGCCAGTGTGGGCGTTAGCTTTCCTTGGGATGCCTTCGCCTGCTTCTACTCGTCTGAGGCCGGTGCGAGGTGCGTACAGAGCCACCTTGAACTGGAGCATTACCAGTGCACCCTGGAGGACCGGGGACTTTTTTTATTTTTAATCCCTTTTTACAAAATATTCCAATAATATTCCCACCCAAATAATATTTGCATATATAGCCCTTTTTGGTCGCGCCGTAGAGTCGGGCGTGACCAAATACTTTGCCACGCCACATGCATTGGCGTGACAAAATCTTACACGTTGGACATCGTTTCCGACGTGGAAAAATCTTGTCACGCCAATGCATGTGGCGTGATAAATATGAATCTTGTCGCGCCACCGGGAGTGGCGTGACAAGACTGAATTTTCAAAAAATCATAACTCTTCCATACGACGTCAGATGAAGATGATTTTTATATGAAAATTGTAGCTCTCGACGAGATCTACAACTTTCTAGTTTTGAGTTTTTTCATTTGAGAAAATTAAAATGCCCAAAAAAATCAAATACTTTTTCAGCACCATAATAAACACGTATAAGAGTTTGTCGCTTTTGAAAATTCATATCTTTTTTGTATGGTGTCAAAAAAAGATACTTTTTATATCAAAGTTGTAGCACAAAATGATATCTACGACTTTTTAGTTGAAAGTTTTTTTATTTGAGGGCGTTAAAATACTTAAAAAATAATATAGTATTTCAACACCATAATATAGTATTATGGAGCTGAAATACTATATTACTTTTTTTGAGCATCTTAACATTCTCAAATGAAAAAACTTACAACTATAAAGTTGTAGATATCATTTTGTGCTGCAACTTTTATATAAAAAGTATCTTTTTTGACAACATACAAAAAAGATATGAATTTTTAAAAGGGACGAGCTCTTATATGCGTTTATTATGGTGCTGAAAAAGTATTTAATTTTTTTGAGCATCTTATTTTCCTCAAATGAAAAAACTCAAAACTAGAAAGTTGTAGATCTCGTCGAGAGCTACAATTTTCATATAAAAATCATCTTCATCCGACGTCGTATGGAAGATTTATGATTTTTTGAAAATTCAGTCTTGTCACGCCACTCCCGGTGGCGCGACAAGAATATAACGCCACATGCATTGGCGTGACAAGATTTTCCACGTCGGAAATGACGTCCAATGTGTAAGATCTTGTCACGCCAATGCATGTGGCGTGATTGCCAGTTATTTGGTCACGCCAAATTTACCGGGCGCGACCAAAAGGATTTGTAGAAAATACGTGCAATATTTATATCTCCGAATAATTTTGTTAAAAACTATATTCAAAGATCGTTCCGATGATACTAATTATGATACTAATCGATAATATTTATTATTTATAAAAATTGCCGGTATTTGTTTCTTGAGACGCGAAAGCGACAGTTATTTTGGGACAGAGGGAGTACGTATCTAGAAATTGGCCACACCGTCCAGAGGAGAGTAGGGATTTTTTTTTTTTTTGGCCTATCTCCAATAGTTTCCAATTACTTTCGTTATTAGAAAAAAAAATCAAATAAGTCCACTTTTCGATTCTCCTTCGTTCACGTACGTACCCAGAAATTGGCGTCCACGTCGGTTACGGCCAATAACTCGTCACTTGTTGAACTATAGGAGTGGCCATATATGCTTCTACTATGGAAGTATATGGATGCAGTAGACCTGGCCGGGGCATGCGTACAGGCCACGTCAATCCATGACACATTAAACCTGTTTAGCTAGACTTGGCGGTGACGGTGACCGAAGCGAAGGCCATGGACGCGTTGTTGCCGGCGGTCAATGCTAGGATTAGTAGACTATTCTCGGATAACGAAGTAGGGCTTGTTTAGATTCTAGATTTTTTCACTCTCTCCATCACATCAAGTTTTTATCCGCATGTATAGAGTATTAAATGTAAGTAAAAAAATAACTAATTGTACAGTTTAGTTGTCAATCACAAGACGAATTTTTTGAGTCTAGTTAGTCCACGATTGGACAATATTTGTCACATACAAACGAAACGTGCTGCAGTAGTAAAGTTAAAAAAAATTCACGACCTAAACAAGAGCAGCGGAGCCGTCCAGCTCTGTTTCGAAGCCGCTGCTAGCTCGATTGTATACTATCGTGTAACACAAAGTTTGTTTCAGTCTACTAGTGTGGTCCGGTCATAACTGTAAGACCTTTTAGGATGCTTTAAGCGCATTGGGTGTATCTTTAAATTCTCCTTCTTAATAACAATAATACACAAACTTTTTTGCGTGTTTGAGAAAGAATCTATTTAGCTAGACTTATAAGCCAGCGAGTAAGCTGAAACTACTGACTTTGTTGTGAGAGAAAAATATTTTTAAAGACTGACGAGTAGCAAGGCCATTTATTCGCGCAGTCGTCCAAGACGTCTTGTGCGGGCTGGGTCCAAGACGTCACATGCGGGCTGGGTTATGTCTGAATTTTTTTTCTTACTCTTTTTTTTCTCTTGATATATAAGTTTGGAACAGTGTAAACTATTGATGGTAGGTACTCCTTCGGTCTTAAAAAGATGACATTTTAGATGTTCGTGGCATAAGTTTGACTCGATTTGTAGAAAATACGTATAATATTTATATCTTTAAATAAATTTGTTAAAAAACTAGATCTAAAGATCTTTCCGATAATACTAATTATAATACTAATTGATGATATTTATTATTTATAAAAATTATCGGCAGTCGTTTCTCGGCGAATAACAACTTTTTGGGACGGGGAGTAGCGGGAAGATTCAATTCGCCGAGTTGTTTCAAAAAAAAAAAAACACCGAGTCAAGTCTTCCGCGGGAAGCCACGGGAATCCATGACGCATTCATTGGCGCTGTCGTCCTACTGTCCAAGACGTATCCTGCGGGCCGGGTTACTAGTACTCGTTCCACAAATAAAACAACATCTTTGACTTCTACTCCCTCCGTCCCTAAATAATCATTAAGCCGCTTTCCGAGACAAATACCGGCAATTTTAATAAATAATAAATATCATTGATTAATATCATAATTAGTATCATCGAAAAGATCTTTGAGTCTAGTTTTTAACAAAATTATTTGGAGATATAAATATTGCACGTATTTTCTACAAATCAAGTCAAACCCGTGGGCACGATCCCACGGCGACAATTAATTGGGGACGGAGGGAGTACGATTTCTGTTTGACCATTCGTCTTATTTAAATTTTTTTATGCAAATAATAAAATAAACTAATCGTTATAAAAATATCTCTAATAATAAAATAAATTGTAACAAAACAAATACTATTTATTAAAATTTTTTAAATAAAACGAATGGTCAAACAGAAATCTTAGAAGTCAAAGATGTTCTTTTTACTAGTGGAACGGAGGGAGTATGTCTCAATTTTTTGGATGGTACTACAGGTAGCTGG